>CM050528.1:6218722-6336222 GCA_027563665.1 Antrozous pallidus
AGGAGGTGAGCCATGTGCGCGGGGCCGCCTTGGGACAGCCGCCTACCCAGTCTCGACGGTGTGATAGCGGGGCCACCGGCAGCACGTCTGGGGAGTGTCTCCCAGATGTCCACACCTTTACTGTGTGGACCCCACCTTCTCCCCCATGTTCTAGAACCTCCCTGCCTGGGACAGCAGCCACTGGCTACGTGTGGCCATTTAAATTTATGCTAATGAAAAATGAATGCACACCCTCGCCGAAACCGGTTTGGCTCAGTGGGTAGAGCATCGGCCTGCAGACTGGAGGGTCCCAGGTTCGATTCCGGTCAAGGGCGTGTAGGTTGGTTGTGGGCACATCCCCAGTAGGGGGTGTGCAAGAGGCAGCTGATAGATGTTTCTGACTTTCTATCCCTTTCCCTTCATCTCTGCAAAAAAATCAATAAAATGTATTTTTAAAAAAATAAAATAAAAAAATAAAACTGAATGCGCTCCCGAGTCACTTCCTCAGTCGCACTGGCCGCATCTCAGGTGCTCGGCAGCCACAAGCGGGCAGGGGCTCCGATGCTGGACGGCGCGGACAGAGCGCACCTCCATCGCCGCAGAAGGTCCTGCTGGCCGGCGCTGCTCTGGAAGGTTTGCTGGAGAGACCCAGCCCCTTCCTTCCCCCTGGGCCCTGCCCGACAGCCCCCCACAGAGCAGCCCCTGACAGGCAGGCTATGGCAGACTGCTCCTGCCCCATTTGGTGGAGAGACAGCCTGCAGCCCAGGGGGCTGGGCACGAAGGACGTACCTTTGCAGGCTCCAGCTGCACCCAGGTGGTAGATGGCTGCCAGCACTCGCCAAATGGCTCGCTGCTCGCTCTCCGAAATGCCCAGCGTCGCCATGGCGCCCCGGAGCTGGGCAAAGGCCGCCGCTGCCCTCTGCTTGTCTTCGGGCTGAGGGCAGAGGGAGAGAGGAAGAAAAGGAGGTCATTGCGGCGGAGAAAACTCACACTGCGAAGCCAAGCTCGGTCTCGGGGGAAGTGTGTGGTCACTTTTTGGCCACCATCAAGCCGAGGTAGGCTGGCAGTCATTGCCAGCTGACTCTGGAAGGCAATGCGGTTCTCATTCATTCGCACGTCCGTTCGGCAGATTTAGTGAGGCTCTGCTCCGTGTCAGCCTCCGGGAAGGCAAAGATGAGCGAAACCCAGAACTTGACTTCGAGGGCCTCTCACGGTAGAAGTAAAAGGAGATTTAAAAAAGCAACTAGGTGTGACACAGGCTAAGCGGTAGGATCCGGGTGTACGTGGGGAGCCACGGGGTATCCGAGGCAGGAACGCACCAATGAACCCCACCCAGGGGGGCAAAGAGAATGGCACAGAAGGTGAGACCAGACTGTGATGGGAGTTCGAAAGATAAACAGGCAGGGTTGACCCACTTGGAGCGATAAAGGTCCTGATAACGAGCAAGAGCAACACGAACACAGGAGATCTCTGTAGACAACAGGTGGTCCCTGAATGTGGACACAAAATAGGCATTTTTGGAGGCGGGGCTGACGGAGAGGGGAGGGAGATGAGCGTGATGAGCATGGGAAGGCCTCCACAATATTAAAGGGCATGAGCTTTACACTCTAGCCTTGACTGGCAAATACACACCCCTCTCTAGATGCCTGGACCCATGGCAGACATCACTAATCAGTCAAGATCCCACAACAAGCCAGTGAGTCCCGCTTCTTTTGAGGGCATCAACTCCAGCAGCCGCCATGGACTGATCTCCCACAGCAACCGAAAGGGCCCTGTCTGCCACCACCTCTGCCCCCTCTCCCCGCCACCACCACCACCACCGTGCGGGCGACGGGACGCTGCTGAAGATTTTTCGGTGGGAAGAGTGAGAAAATGACACGATCCCATGCTAATGGACTGTAGAGCGCTATTTTTCTTTTTTAGATTTATGACCCCAATTATGTTTGATTGAATATTAAAATTAGTCTGAAACTCCTGCTCACACACCATCTGGCCAAGGAGACTCAGCCCAGAAGCCTGCGAGGCTGAGAGGAAGTGAGCCGGGGAGGAGAATCCTTTTGTCAAAAACCCACCGGCCCATAATGAGGAACTGAACTGCACTTGGACAGAGCTTAGGTGATAAACTGTGGGTCCCTGAATTTGGTGGAGTCTAGTGCCCAGAGAGGGGGCGACGCTTGCCCAAGGTCACACGCAACAAATTGGTACCAGATACACAGGCCTAGAACCAGGCTTTTCTGATTTCCCCATCCAGACCCCCTGTCCCATCCGCTGGGGCCACTTTCTAACTCGGAAAGAATCCTGTAAGGATCGCTGCCCAATCGGGACGATGTCAAAGCATGCGGGGACATTGACAGATTCTCCGTGGAAACATTTCGATTAATAGCAAAAGCATGTTCCACTGATCCATCATATTTCTGGGCCACCGCAGGACCACAAAATCCCTAGCAACCAGGAGCTCAACCTAGCAACCGCAGCTGCTCCACTGGAGCAAACAGAGGCAAGGAAGGCATCTTACCAACATGGTTATTTATGAGATTTCAAAGTAGCCGTGAAAGGGCACCAAAGAACAGTGGGAGCGCATTTATTACAGCTCCCACTGTCAGCCCTGAGCGCTTGACTTTAAATTACAGCCAGACTCCATCCTCTGCCACTTAGCTCATGTCAAGAGAAGAACGAGGAAACTTTCAATACAGCTAATTTGCTTATTTTTCTCTCCCTGCCTGCCCTGTGTTTCTGATGAGACCGAAGACACGGATGAACGAAAATGACTAGGATCAGGAAGATGTCTGCCATTCCTTAAACTTCTAGAGAGCCAAACATGTCTGCATTGTGGCCTGGTAAAGCCAGACCTTGCACTGAACTCGTGAAAACAGAAATCAGTCGAGTCAGTGGAACAAGTCAACTCAGAGCCCAAATGCCTACCCACAGGAGAATCAGTGATGGGGATTGCTATGCAGTGATGAAAAAGAACGAGCCACCGGTACATGCAACCACATATATGCATCCCATAGACCCAATGTGAGTCAGGATTGTTGGGTACAAAAGACCAACACGCCGTGTGATTCCATCTTTGTGGGCAAAACTAACCTAGAGAAGTCAGGATGGTGATCCTGGGGTGGGAAACAAACCCCTGATGGGGAGGGGCTGGAAGGAGCTTTCGTCAGGATGAGGAATATTCTAGATCTTGATCTTGTAGGTGTGTTTAAATATATAATCATCATCGAGTTGTACACTTAAAAATTAGTGCCCTTGATACACTTTACTATGTTTACTCAACTAAAAAGAAAATTAATGAAAAAATATTCAACACACAACATGACTAAGGTTTATCTGATGCAATCAAAGACTCAAGGTCATCCAAAGTGTGCAGCTTTGTGATTTCCAACGTGTCCCGGTGCCCTCGCAGATCTCAAATAAGTTCCGTTTAGAAGCTGAAATGTGGCAGGCAGCGAGGGCGCACTGCAGGGACAGGAGGCCGGGCTGACAGTGAGCACAGGTGCCCACTGAGGTCTGGCCCCACCTTAGCTGACTGCCCCAAACACCACTCCCTCATCCTCTGCCCCTCAGCCACAAGGCACTCTTTGGCTCCCCTTCCACATTTACCTCGGTGTCGGGCCTCCTGTATTGCAGGAAGGCTGGCCCCACCGCACCGAACTTCACTCTTAGTCCAGGACCAGTCTGTTGTCGCCTCCTCCAGGCAGCCTTCCCTGCTATGCCTCTAAGTCTGCCACCATACCCACCGCCTATACACACCCCTATTCAGGCTCCTATCACTCTGGCTTGGAATGATCTGCTTTTGTGGCTATGGCAGCCCCCACTCACCTCCAAAACATAAGTCCTTGGTGACAGAGCCCCAGCTGAGCTCCGTGCCAGTGCCTGCGATCTAATAAGATCGATCAACATCCTTTGATGAGTGAATGTCCATGAGGTGCCGGTGAGTGTCCCTCAAAAAAGAGCCACCGATGCTGGGGCAGAGTGCGTGCGCTCCCTGAACCAGGCCCACAGTTCCACCAGTCCTGGGGGTGAAGACTCTGGAGCTCCAGGCTGAGGGGTGAGTGCCCCAAACCTTGTAATCCCCTCCTCTGCGTCCTCTGCCGTCCCTAGCAACCGCCTGGGCTCCCAGGACCCAGGCAGCAGATCCAAAGAAAGCACCAGATCCCCAAAGCCCTGGGAAGCGTCCTCAAAGATACCAGCCGTCCGTGAAAGTGAGAGTAACACGGCTCTGCCCACCACAGCAGAGCTTAGGAAATTGCAAAGACGGACTTTTAGCCACGGTGCCATGGAGGGACATGCTCATTCATTCATTCATTCACTCCACAAAGCACTCAGTGTGTGTCCGGCTCAGTGCCGGGCCTTGTATAGTAAGCAGAGAGCGGGACACAGGGGACTCCCCATCCATCCTCGCCGAACGAGGGCCAAGGAGAGACAGACTGTGAGTAAACAGTGTGATCCATGATGACAGATTGTTACCAAGGAGATCCCATCGTAAATAAACAAACAACAGGAGGCCCCTCCTTGGACAGAGGGCTCAGAAGCTGGAGATGGCAACGCTGGTGCTGAGGCCCAAAGATGGATCCACAGAGACAGGTATCACCTCATCTTCAACAACCACAAACGGGTTTAGAACGTTTTTGAAAATGGACAACATCAGGGAAATAGTTCAGGAAATCATGGCGGCACCATGGATGTCTGGCCATTGAAACTATTGTTCGTGAAAGTTTCCATGACCTGCAGTGTGTTACAACCTATCTATATACGTAAAAGCCCAGCGACCGGAACATGGAACAGTCGGAATGAATGAACAATCGGTCGCTATGACATGCACTGTAGCAGCCAACATGCCAGATCGGGGCCCCGATCAACATCGCCCCCTCCCCTGTCCGCAACCTCCTGCAGCCCCTCCCCCACCCCACCCCCACCAGCCCAGCCTCCGATCAGCCCCCACCAACCGATGGGGGCGGGGCCAGCCGGCCAATCTCCCGAATTCCTTCCCTGCCTCCCCCATCCCACCCCCTGCAGGCCCAGACCCGATCAGCCCCCAAAGAGGCAGGCCAGCAGGATCCCACCTGTGCACAAATTCGTGCACTGGGCCTCAAGTGTAAAATATTCATAGGAAAAATAAGGAGAGAAAATCTACAAAATATTATCAATGGATGTCTCTGGCACCTGTTTTTTGATTGTGTAAGTGGGTGTATTTTGGTTTTTGTTTTTTCTGACTTTTCCACAGAAGGTGTTATTAATTCAAGTTTTTTTAAAAGAAATATTTTACCAAAAATACAAACTAGAGGAGGAAAAAAAAGATAAAGCCAATAAGAGAAAAAACATGGCATGGATTGCCAAGGAATATGGATTGGGGCCAGGTAGGTCACTGAGACCGTGTGCCCCACCCAACTGGTCCCACACTGCCACGCAGGAAAATCCTGAATAACAACAAGAAGAATAAAAGCTTCATGGGTTGAATTCCAGGCACAGTCCAGGCAAGGGGACAATCGCCATCCCAGTTTCACCAACTGAGGCCCAGGAAGTGAAGTCGCTTTGGTTAAGGCGACCCTCAGTGCTGGTCCTGGGATTGAACCTGGCTATGTCAGACTCCAGAACCCATAGCCTAGCCACTGTCTTCAGTGCTTTCTCAGGGGACGATGGGAGCGACGGTTACAGATGAGACAGAAGCAGAACTAGTCAGAGTGAGGGGATTGGCTGGAGGGGAAGGAAGAGCACTCAGCCAGAGAGGAATCTGGGCTATAGAATTCCCAGATAAAACGCAGTTAAATTTCAATTCCAGATAAACAATGGACAAACTTTCAGTATAAGTAGATCCACCTACAATATTTTAGGTAGCAGGAATGCTGGCCTCACTGCACCAACCTAACCTTACTTTCTAGATCCAGGACCACTCATGCTTCCTCCTCCAGGCAGCCTTCTCTGAGAGCACTCTAGGCCTGCCTATGCAAACACTTGGTACATATTTATATAAAAAAATATTTGTTGCTTTTCTGAAATTCAAGTTTAACATTTCCCCAGCTTTGTTGTGTTATTACTGACAAATAAAAATTATTTATTTTAAGTGTACAACGTGATGATTTAATATCCGTACACATTGTGAAATGATTACCACAACGAAGCTAATGAGCATTCAGTCCATCACCTCACACAGTTACAGTTTTGTGTGCGTGATAAGGACACTTAAGATCTCTCCTAGGGAATTTCAAGTAGGTGATAAATACAGTGGTATTATCATGCTGTACATTAGATCAAGTAGAAGATGAGTAAGTTCTGGACATCCTATATTTTTATTTGCCAAATCTGGCAACTTTTGGGGGCTTGTCCATAGCAATGCCATTCTTGGGGGGCATTTCCCGACCAAATCCCCTTACTGAGACTGTCCCTGGACCGCCCAGGCCCAGAAAACTAGTCCAGGCTTGTGTCAAAAACCAACGAGTTTTCAGACTTAACTTTTGTTGCATGAAAAGACTCTCTCGAACCCTGCCAGGCAGCAGAAAGAGAACAAAGGAACACCCTACCAGTTCCCACAAGTCCACTGGTCTAAAAAAAACAGCCCCCAGAGACACAGAAAGAAACACACGCAACGACTTCGAACACCTCCGTGACAGGATCCACACGGCGACCCGCTCCTGTGCGCAGACGGGGAACAGACAGGCCGGGCTGGGGGAGCTCGCGGGCCAGGCTCAGCCCGCTCCTCCTCCAAACGGCGGGAAAACCAACAACCACCCTCTGGCTGATGCAAATGGATACCTTGGCCAGAGCTCAAGAGCTGAACAAGAAAACCGGATGCTGGGCCGGCCTCGCCTCCTCTGCCATCAAGGTCAAGGTCTGGGCTCCTAACTCCCCACCCCCTACGCAATCCTGGGGAGAAAGGGTCTGAAAGAAGAATGTTCTGCACATTCCAAACCCCCCATGAAGGGGGCAGCAGGAAGTAGGGTGGATTAACCCCCGAATTTAAAGGTAGAGGTGCCGCATCGGCTCACTCCATCCCGCCCACTACAGAGACTCCACTGCAGTGGTTCTCAAAGTGGGGTCCCTGGAGCAGCGGCATCAACAACACCTGAGAGCCTGTGAGAAATGCGTAGTCTCAGGCCCCACCTCAGACCTACTGCATCGGCAAGCCCGTGGGTAGCACCCAGTGGAGGCTGAGAAGCCTCCCGATGAAGCCAAGCAGTTCTTCCTCTCACCTATCCTCTGGTCTCCACTGTAGTGCAACCTTCGGTTTAGGCTCAGCCCGCGAGACTGCATTAATTCTCCTGCCTGGCTCTCCTGCCAGAGCACAAACTCACAGAGGAGGATCCTAATCCCAGCACTTCGCACAAGCCTGTTATACATGTGAGAGGTGGGGACGGGAAGGGGGTAACCCAGAAAACGTGTTAAAACATAAACAAATGAATAAAAGAATAAACCAACAAGTGAACAGAAACGGTTTTCTTAAACAGCTGAACGGCATCACTCAAAGTGTCCTACTCGGAGGCCACCGCTGCCAGGAAGCCACCTCTGACTGCACCTCGCCACGGTACTCACCAATATTTACTAAGAATGCCTGACTGCGTGGCTGATTTAGGCCACGCCCTGTCATCTCATTCAGGCCTCACAGTAAACCCGGGAGGCAGGTGCAAGTGCTGTCACTATTCTACCGAAGAGGATACAGACGTTCAGAGAGGCTAGGTCCCATGGTGAGGGCACATCTCCAGGAAGTGTCAGAGCAGGGGTTCGAACCCAGAGAGCCTGTCGCCAGAGTCCACACGCTCACCTTTACCTAAACTGGCTCCTGGTTATTTCTGGGATTGTCTCATTTCCTGACACGCCCAGACCCTACAAAGGAACCCCCTCCATCCTCCCGTGACCAGCCCTTGCCAACCATAAACCCCAGCGGCAAAGGAGATGAGTCGCATAAGGAGATCTCTCCATCACCCTCCCATCCCGGCCACGGGGTCACAGACCCCCCAACACGCACCCCAGAAAGACCTCATCCTTACCTTAGACCAAGTCCCCATGCCGAAGGCGCTGCTCTCTGCCATCTGGTGCAGGTGCAGCTCCGTCCTAGAAGCAGAGAAGGGGCCAGAGGAGCGCTTGACCGGATCTGTATTCCGTTATTTGGAAGTTCAACTTGACAAATGACTGAGCATCTACCAATGCCGAGCACTACGTTAATACCGGGGAGGCGGAAAGGAATAAGGCAGGGCCCCTGATTCAAAGATCGCACGGGCATTCCGGTGAGGAAGAGAGGCCAGCACACCCCAGTGATGAACCAGAAGAGAACAAAGGAGAAACTGAGGGAGCAGGAACCAGGCAGCACTCCTCTGAAGAAGGGATTCTGAGCAGGGTTTTGAAGGATGAATAGGAGTTTGCCACATGAATACATGGGGGGAAAGGAAGGGCATTTGTGAAAGCGGACACCAGTTTTTGTCCCTTGGAAGCTTCACTGTGGACGAGGGAACAGCCGGGCAGCAACAGAGGTAAAAAAAAAAAAAAAAAAAAAAAAAAAAGGCAGATGGCTTAGGACAGTGGTCGGCAAACTCATTAGCCGACAGAGCCAAATATCAAGAGTACAATGACTGAAATTTCTTTTGAGAGCCAAGTTTTTTAAACTTAAACTTCTTCTAACGCCACTTCTTCAAAATGGGCTCACCCAGGCCGTGGTATTGTGTGGAAGAGCCACACCCAAGGGGCCAAAGAGCTGCATGTGGCTCTCGAACCGCAGTTTGCTGACTACGGCTCTAGGGGATCTGTAGAGGTGAGGAAAGAGCCCCTATGGATTTCAGAGGCCCCAGGAGAGGGGGGGAAAGTGCTT
The DNA here is from genome assembly GCA_027563665.1 of Antrozous pallidus. Taxonomy (NCBI): domain Eukaryota; kingdom Metazoa; phylum Chordata; class Mammalia; order Chiroptera; family Vespertilionidae; genus Antrozous; species Antrozous pallidus. The sequence continues at coordinate 6,227,502 of CM050528.1, forward strand.
GGAGCATCTCAGATTCCTCAGTAGTCAGGGTCATGCTGGGGACTGGCTCTCCGGGGATCTCGTAAGCTGCAGTTTGCCGACCAGGGGCATAGGAGATCCCTGGAGAGCCTGTCTCTGGCATGACCCTGACTACTGAGGAGTCGGAGATGCTCCAAGCGCTTTTCTCCCCTCTCCTGGGGCCTCTGAAACTCATTTGGGGCAGCCCCATCTTCTGGCACAGCTTTATCCTGGCTCCTAAGGAGGCCACACTCGCCCGGGTCAGGCCCACCGACACAGAGCTCCCTGGCCTGGGCTGGGCCTGGTGCGGAGGCCCGGGATCCTCTGCCGGCAGTGGCCAGCCCTGCCCTTCCTGTGTCTATCCCGTGGGGAGCCCCTTCCTGGCAATAGCCCCACACCCAGAACCCAGTTCCAGTTCCACGCAGGGCTACAGAACTGACAACCCCAATGCGGGGTGTTACCGGGGAGATGTGCCTGCCCCTCAGTGTTCTCAGCGATGAGAAACTGGAGGAAAGAGAGGCTGCGGAAGAGGATTCGAACTCCCGGGGCAGAGTTTACATGCCATACGCTCCCGTGTTACGCCTTACGATGCACCGTGCACGAGGTCTGCTGCCTGGGCAGTTTGTCTGGTTTAAATACCCCCAGACTGGCACTAGGAGGTACCCATTCTGCAGAAAAGGAAACTGATGCTCAGAGAGGACCACAGGGGGCAAAGCTCGGATCTAAACACACATCCCGCTGACTCTAGAGTCGGTCCTTTACAGAGCACACCTGTCAGGATCGAAGGGGGCGCCCCCCAGAAGGTCCTCCAGGATGAGTCTCGCCTGGCCAGCCTGCTGGCCACTCCACCCAGGGTTCTGAGGTGCCCATTCAGGCAAACCCTCATGTGCACTCAAGGCCCCCATTAGAAACTTCTAGAAGACTTGGGCTCTGCTGGTCTGGCCCTCCTCCCATGCTGCTGTCAGCCCTGTATTGACAGGCCCCCATCCCAGCAAACTGCCTCTGCCACCCCCGGCATTTATAAAGAGCTGCGTGTGAATTATCTCACTCAACCCTGTGAGGTCAGCCATGGTATTGTTCCCACCTTTCAGAGGAAAAGAAAAGGGGGTTCAGAGTGGATGACCCCGGCCGAGGTCACGCAGCCCGTGAGCAGAACCAGCAGCCAGGACCGGAGGCCGGGTCCCCAACCACTGGGTCCACTCCTCTCGGCTCTGGGAAGAGCTAAGGCTGGACCCCGGGGCGGGGAGGGGGAGGGGAGGTGAGCAGATGCCCTTTGAACGACTGTCCTCGGCTGTGGCTGTCTGGCCGACTCGCCCACCTGAGGTCCAGGTCCAGGCCCGCGAGCATCTGGGAGAAAACCTCGAAGGTGCCTTCCCCTTCCGGCTGCCGTGCCACGCGGCTCTTCTCCAGAAGCATCGTCTGCAGGAGGAGAGGACGGCCGCTGGTCAGCACTGGGGCTGCCCTGAGGCCCCGCCCTGGGGGGAGGGAGCTCAGCCCTGGCCCACCCGGGAGGCAACATCTGGGGTCCCAACTCCGCTGGACGCCTTCGTCCCAGAACTCATCCGCCCCTTGTCTCCCTTGGGACGAATGCCATCGACTCGTTCCAAGCAAAGCATCCGAAAGGCAGAAGGATGGCCTGGACCCACCCTCCGCCGTGTCCTCATTTCACAGAGGCCTTTCGTGACGTGGCCCAGAGGGTCGTGAATGGCGGGGTCCCGGGGTCAGGGCGGGCACCGATGAGTTTCCCCCTGAGCCCGCGTATTATCCCAGCTCCACATACAAACAACGCCTCTAATAAGTTAATCCTATTTTCTGTTCAAACAGAATGTCGGAGGGAGCAGGGGAGGCGGGCGGGCGACTTGGGAGATGGGAGCAAGCAGGCGTGTGTTTGTCTGTTTCATTTCAGCTTATGCTTCTAAGACCCAGATAATGGGACGGCTGGATGACATATTTATTCATGAATATTTCATCCCGGCGATATTCTGAGGTGCAGACGGGCCAGCTTGCTCGAGGAGGGGACTTTCGGGCCCACTGGGTGAGGTGGGAAGGAGCCGGCAAAGGCTGGGGGAACGGTGACCAGATATTTAGACACGTTCCAGAGTCCCAGGAGGCGTGGGCTCTGCTAAGTGGGAACGGGGATCCCGAAGCCCCAGGGACTCCCCTCTTCCTTCCGCCCAGAGCCTCACCTGGAGCTGGGCAGCTGTGACTCGGCCTGCGGCGCTGAAGTCCAGTGACATCACCATGGTGAAGCGGGTGGCGCTGCGGCTGTGGCCGGTGGACACGGAGCCGAAGGCCCGGAGGACAGTGAAGGCAGCTCGGATCTTCTCCGCTGCGGGGGCCGTGGGGGCGGGGTTAGCGTTATACGTCTGGCAACTAGAAAAGCAGTATCGCCGAGGCCACGTATTCTCAGCAGGGAGAATATTGCCCCCAAGAGGGCAGAAACTGATTTGGGGGGTGGGGGTATTTTTGCTTTCTTCGGCAGAGAGCACAGATATTCATATATAAACAGATCATGTTACATCTGTGGCACTGAAGTTTCATAGTGGGGAGATGATTAGGGGATTCAATGTGTAAACAGACTCCCTAAGGGAGCAAAAAAAAAAATGAAAACCAAACCCCCGCTGAGAACACCGGCCCGGGGATTACAGCTCCCGAGCCAGGCCGCCTGACCCCAGTCCAGCTCGAGGACGCATCGGCTGCGTGGCTTTAGGCAAGCTGGTTAATTTCTCCGAGTCTTGACATCCCCATCGAATAATACCTACCTTATAGAGCTGTCCTGGATAACAAGTAAGTTTACATCTTTGAAAACTTACCGGAGGCCTGGCACGGGAGTCCTCAGCCAGTGTCGACTGGGACCGTTATTAATACTGTCATTATTGTGGTTACTAATTGGCCTTGCTCAGACAACGTCTCCCCGTGGAAGCTCCTGTCCCCCTCCTCGTGTTCCCCACCCCTCCCCTAACCAGCTCTGCCTGCACTCTGCACAGAGGGTTCAAGGTCGGCCCGCGGAAGCAGCCCGGGGGGCCCGCTGGTGCCAGTGCCTCTGGGACACAGCCCCGCCCTCTGCCTTCACTGCTGGGTCCTCTGGGCGGCTGAGCAGGTGCACGCACAGGGCCCCCGCGTGAAAGGGGTGCCCCTGCAGCACCCTGCAGTCAGTTCTCACAGTGGCAGTGCAGGATGACCGCTCCACGCGGGGCTGCGGGCGTCTGGAGGAAGGGGTGCCTTTCCTAATTCACACAGGGGGGTGCCGTGGGCTGGGGCGGCCCTGCCCAGCAGCAAGCGCGGGGTGTGTGCCTACACTGAGTGAATGCGGGGTGAGCGGATATAAGGAGCAGCCCTGCACCCCCTCCAGTTCCACCTCCCGCCCCGCAATCCTACACCATGGCCCCCGGAGCCCTGTACCTGAGACGCCGCCGTCCACGCTGCCGGCCATCCCCACGAGGTGCTCCAGGACCCGCTGGCAGCAGGTGGTCTTCCCCGCGCCGCTGCGGCCCAGGGCCACGATGGTCTGGTCCCTCCGCTGGCTCAGCAGTGCCCAGTATGCCCGCTGGGCCAGGGAGGCAATGTGGGCGGGCGGGCCATCCGGGCGGCCCTTGGGCGCCTGCAGGAAGATGCGGGCATCAGCCTTCCCACCCCAGCTGGGCCCGCTCCAAAACGGTGCCCACCCCGCCCCAAGTGCAGCCCCATGGAGCTGGCAGCACGAGGCTCGATGGCGGCCTTGACGGAAGTCGGCTTTGCTAGCCTTCGGGGAAAAGGGAAGAGGCGTCGGGGACGGAGGTCAGGGGAGGGCACCCAAGGGAACAGTGGATGGGCCCAGCTGGAGGGGGACACTGGGAGCCGGGGATGCTAAGTGGGCAGCCAGTGGCCCCAGCAAGGCCTCATCGGCATCTCCAGTGCCTTGGGGACCAGGGACGCCAATCGCAGTGTGGTGGCCCTTCCCTTGGCATGGCCCTGCAGCCTGGGGCTGAGGGTGCCTCCAGTCCCCCATTGGCCTTTGTGCCCCCAAACCCCCAGGAGTGGTAATGAATCCCTATCCTGGGCTCAGCAGGACTCTCAGCTGGCAAAGGTGGGACACGTTGCCTTTGCTGCCTGGGCACAGCCTTAGATCATGAGGCAACCACAGGTCTGAGTCCCGAAGCCCCCTCCTCAGGAAACACTGAAGTTCAAGGGACAGGCTCTCTGGCCCATCAGCTCCCTCCCGCCCACTGACCAGACCTCGGAAGGGAGAATTCTGCAGGTCTGGGCTCCTGTGTACACACCCAGCTGCATGCGTGCATATAATGTCCTTGCGTTGTGCTTGTGTACTCTTGCACGCTTGCACACAGGTGTGCTCACAGGCACATGTACTAAACATGTGCTGAGGCCCTGCACATAGAGACAGGCCCATGTGCCCCTGACATGGTCACACCCGGCTCTCTGCCTCCGGGGGGGCCAGCACTGCCCCATTCCTCACCCAGGCATTCTCCAAGGTGGCCCAGTCCCAGCCTCGCGCGGGTCTGTGCTCCCACCTGGTGGCCATTTGAGGAACCGGACGTGAGTCAGACAAAGAGCAGCAGGAGGCGGTGGGTTTGGGTGTGGGCAGCTGATGGCTGGAGGGAAGGACGGGGAGCTGAGTTAAAGAGTTTAGGGCAGGGATGGGCAACCTTTTGAGCTCGGCGTGTCAAAATTGGCCCCCCAAAAAAACTGAGCATAACTCGGGTGGTGTGTCACTTCGAGGAAAAAAAAACATACTTCTCTGTATGCGGCAGCATGCGGCCGAGTGTCTCCGAAAATGGCTACGTTTGTCAGTGCTGACACGCGTGTCATAGGTTCGCCATCACGGGTTTAGGGGGATCAGGAAACTCAGGAGCATAGGAAGATCTCAAGACTTAAATTCCTCCTTACAGGACTGCCCAACGCCTATTTTTCTATCAGGCCCTTTCGCCCAGGTTCTGTAGGGACGCTTCAATGCGGGAAAACCCATGAGGATCCACTTGCCTTCGGGCAGTGGTCGGCAAAGTCCGGCTCTCGAACCACAAGCGGCTCACGGGCCGCAGTTTGCTACTCTGTTGACTAATGAGTTTGCCAACCATTGCGGAAGGCATTAACCCAGAAGTTTTGACTTCGGGTTGAAGACATTAGTACATTATTAAAATGTTTTTTTAAGTGTTTTTACCTAAGGCAGTAGTTGGCAAACTCATTACTCAACAGAGCGGCAAACCGCGGCTCGAGAGCCATGTGTAGCTCGCAAGCCGCAGTTTGCTGAGCACCGCCTTAGGGTCTGCACAAAAGTCCCTCCCAGGGGCTCCTGAGGAGTCAGAGGAGCCACTCGCTTCTCGGGAGGCTCGGTGGCCTTGGGCTGCAGGAACAGAGGCGTGGCCCTCACAGCACGGGAGGGGGGAGTGCAGAGCCCAGCTGCCAGCCTCCCCGACCCCTGGCCATGGGCAGCCAGGCTGGAGAGGGGCCTGAGAAGAGGCTGACGGGGGGGGGGGGGGCGGAGGGAAGTCCTGGAGAAGTCTAGGGGATGAGGGGTGCAGGGCCACCGTCCCTTCTTCAATGGACTTGGCATGCTCTGGAGGGCCAGGAATGTCCCATGGGACTCCAGAGGGCTTTTCATCCCAATTGACAGATGGGGAAACCGAGGCCAGAGACATCATGATCTTTCCAAGGCACCTGCCGTGTGCCACGCCTTTCCAGAGCGCTAAGTCTTCAGGACAAAAGCACCCCGACAAGACGTCTGACCTCCAACAGGGCTCCCCGCCGGTACCATCCATCCTCCACTGGGCAGCCCAGGGCATCCGTTACAAGCTCAGTCAGGCTGTCACTGCTAAACTTGGCTCAGACTCAGCATAAAGCAACGTCAGTGACCAGGTATAACTAAGGCCGGTCCCGTGTCACCTGACCCCCACCTCCTTTCCCACTCATCTGCTCCGCCCACGTTATCCTTCTTATCCTCGGCCTGTCTTCCCCATTAGACGGGAAGCCCCACGGGGCAGGCTCATGGCCGGCTCCTTCCCTGCTCCCTCCCCTGGGCCTGGCACACAGGAGACTCAATCCTATCTACCTCAATGGCCCCTGGAAGAGCGAAGGAAAGGGACCCTACTCCCATTACCCAGTGGTGGCTAGGCCCTTCCACAAGGTGGCGCTGCGAGCTCGCCTTTGCTTTGGCTGTCCTGACAAAAAGCAGCCATTTCTGCATTTCCTGGGGAAAATAAATAAAAGCAGAACCGAGGCTTCTGTTTCCTGATTTATGTGGGTGTTCGGGACCCCCCAGACCAGCACGGGGTTCACAGCACAGAGCGCCCTGGGCCTTATCCCAGCTCCTCCGCTCGCTGAATGTGAGTGTGGCAGCTGGCCCCGCCAGTTCCGTCTGTGAAGCGGGGCAGTCACCGTGTCTGTCTTTTCAGAGGGCGTGAGAATTGAGATAACCTGTAAAGGTGCTTGGCGCAGAGTCTGGTGCAGAGTTGACATTCATTCAGTATTTTCTGTTGTTGTTGTTGTTGTTGTTATTATTATTATTATAATATTTGATCCTCCTATTGCTGTTTCTCTTCTTTCCCCTCTAAGGAGGGGGGCGATCTGAGGTCCTTAAAGAGCCACAATGCCCATGATGCTCTATATCTCATGTCTGGCAACATGCTGCTCAAAGGCAGGTTTGCAGGGGACTTAGGCTGCTCTGTTCTCCCTTAAACTGCAGAGAGACCTCCCCCCACAACCCCTTTTGTGCCTGTCCCCTGCCGCCCTTGCCCTGGTCCCCCTCACCTTGGCTGCAGAGGGTGCCGGCGGCCCCCGGGGCTGGAGGACGATCAGGTCCGGCCCGGTGGAGGTGTGGGGCAGCTGAGCCCGGTAGCGGTGCAGGAGCGTGTTCAGGACACTCGATTCGTTGACACTGACCAGGGAGGCCAGGTCCTCGGCCTGGTCCAGCTCAGGGGGGTTGGCCTGTGGACCATCACAGAGTGTCCTGTGGCTTCTGGGGGTCCCCCACCACCACCACCACAGCCCTTCACACACAGCCCTGCCGGCCCTGTCCCGGGAGAGCCGTGGGCCAAACACGGGACGGAACGCAAGGACTCTGGAGAGAGTCCCAAACCCTACAAATGAAACAGGGGCTCCCTTCTCCTTCGCCCTTGGTGAGGCCTGAGAGCCACCGCGCTGTTCACACCCGTCCCGCCTTCCTGTGCGGGGAGGGGAGATGCTCAGAACAGAGACGCAAGACTCCAGGTGTCTTCTGCATGTCAAACACCCTTCTAGAAGCCAAGGATGCCTGCAGCTTCCCCTGGGGCATCCATCCTAAAAGGGCTCCTACTGCTCTTTCCAGCTCCGAGGAGTTTTCTGGGCCTAAGGCTCTGGGGTTTGGGCCAACCCTGAGCTCCCCGATGGGTCTATGTCTCCTCTGAGAACACTGGCCCTCTGCAAACTCCCAGCACTATTGGGACTGGAGGGCCAGGGGTGGGCAGAGGAGTGCAGAGAGGAATAAAGATGATCAAGGCCCACATGGGGCTGCTGGAGGGAACCCTTCTGTAATTAGTTGGCTTTGAAGGGTAGAAAAGGCTCGGGACCTATTTTCCGGTCCCTATTCTTTGATTTCCCCTCACACAGATTGATGGCACACTGAAAAAACTGTGTAAAACAACTGAAAAGGCAAAAACTAAAAGAATGATTAGTACCCAAAATGTATGCCATTACACCCTACGCTACGGCTCGTGGCAGGCAGCACATGGGGCTCTGAGTCCCCTGGCGGCCAAGGTGAAAAGGGAAACACGTTTTGCAGCATGATTTGCTGCCCATAAAAGAAAGGCAATCGCGTTCTTGGGTCAAGCAGAACTCTCAGTCCTAAGACCTAATGAATATGTCTCCCGATGGGTCTTCATAAAAGGGGGCACCGTGGGACAGAGTAATGACCCCCTAACAACATATCTCCAGCAGAGCAACAAGTTCAATGGCTGTCTTCCCCTATAACCCCTCCAGGGCATCAAGCCAAAGTAGTAGGCGTGGGCCTACTCAAGCTCCTTTGATGCTAAGTTTTTTCCGGTGAAACCCCTTTGTATTTTGGAATACAGACAAACACGCTGCTGTTGGGTTTGGATGCTGTCTCTCCGCCAGAGAGAACAGAGATCCCACCCAGCCCCAGCTTTTTATTTCTATCTCTGTGTCCTCTGTTCTTTCCTTTATTTCTCAACCCCCAGCTCCTCTACTCAGAAACTGGACCCATTCTCTTTCCACGCCGGACGTGGAAAAGAGAGAAAACCCCTACATTTTGGGGTACACAGAATCCTCTGGCAAGATGAGGCGGGACAGGGTGGACAGGCAGGGAGGAGGGTGGAGACTCACCCGATGCACACGATCCTCGTCCACCTCGGTGACGCTCTTGTCGGCGTCGATGCAAAGTCGCACCCTTCCCGCTGGCGGGTCGGCCGTTCCCTCGTCTGGCTTGAGCACCGTTGCTGGTGGGTGGCCAAGAGGAGAGGAGAGAGGGGCTCTGAGCTGCTGATCCGGGCCAGAGAGCTGCAGAGGGGGCCTGGCACAGGTCAGAGAGGGCCAGCCTCCTCTCCCCTTGGGGCCAATTCGCACGGAGGGTCCTGAATTGTGAGCCTAAGCCCTTTAAGGACAGAGACTGGGTCCAACTCACCTTGGACTGTTATCAGCTGGCACCGTGCCAGGCACAGAGCAGGAACCCAGTGGGTGCACAACCCATCTCTTATACCAAATCCGGACGGCAGATAATGGCATACGGGCTGCCATTCCCCTTCCAGTACCCACGTCAGACATTACTAATCAATCACCCGTCCCAGCAGCATCTGACTGAGACTCAGAATCGCTTCTCCGTGGAGTATGGTCACAACTAATGGACACAAGTTGGCTTGCTGGATGAAAGCTATTTGCCCACCTGCACTCGACTCCACATTCCTTGAGGAACACTGCAGGAACCAAACCAGGCTTGTGGGTGACATGGATGGACTAAATAACTAATCACAAAGGCTCCAATGTCTTTGAAACCAGTGCGCAATAGACCAGCTGCCACAGCAAAACGTCACTTAACTATTCCCACTCCAAAGGGCGGCATATCCCCTTCCAGGTCACAGGGGCTCACTCCTTGCTGCTCACCTTGCTCCCCAGACCACGCTCGGGACCTGCACACATGGCTACCAGCAGCAGGGGGCGCAAGAGGAACAGACTTAGATCACCGCCACCACCCTTCACCCCCTCGTTACCAAGAGTAAACGTGCTAAGCCCCCTAATTACCAAGAGTAAATCCATCCTTCTGAACCAGCCAGACTTTCTCTGCCTCGTACCATCTGTCCTCCGGAGCCTGAGAGCAAAGGTCACAAAAATTAAACCAGGGTGACACGGCCTCTCCGCACCCCAATGTGAGGGGCGAACCCCATGGGACCAGCTCTACCAGATCCTAAGGAGTGGGATGCAGATGCCGCAGCTCCACCCCTGGCCCTCTGAATGAAAGCGCCAGAGGGGCCCAGGGCTCTGCATTTCCTGCAACCAGTCATCGTACAGCCTGTCTGCGAACTGCCTTGTGGCACTATAAGCTCAGCCACGAGGGGGCATCTCACATCCGTGGGCCCTCCCTCACCTGTGGGACAGGGGCCGTGGGCGCCTCAAGACCCTTCCCTGACAAGGAGGAAGTGCTTGCCCCTTCCTCTGAGCTGGCCACCCCTCTCCACTTCCCCGTCCATCTCCTGCCCCACCCTCTTCACCTCCAGGGGCAAAGCTTTCCCATCCCTCCTTCTCTGGAAGGTCCGACTACTGCTCCCCGCTCCGGGCTGCGGCCCCTCACCTGGTCCAAGTCTCCACTCTGGCTTCCTTCACTCCCCTCCTGCAGGGCTGGTCCCTCTCGGCTCTCCTGCCTCTGAGGCCTCTCTGCGTGGCTCTCCGGAGCAGGTGGTCTCGGTGCTTCCAGCTCCGTCTCCAGGACCCCGGCCCTGGCATTCCCACTTCCACGGGGCCCCTCTGCTTCCTGCCCTCCGCTGTCTGGCCGGCTCTCCTTCCCGGCTGCACCCACTTCCTTGGGGACTTCACAGCCCCGTGTCTTAGTCCCAGATTCACTGTGAGGCCCACGTGCTCCCAAGATCCCTCTGGGAGCCTCCTCCACCTTCCCCTGCACTTTGTGGCTCTCCTTCCCGGCTGCACCCACCTCCTTGGGGGCTTCACAGCCCTTCTGCGTCTTAGCCCCGGCCTCCCCTGCCTCCCCGGACTCACTGGGAGGCCCCCGTGCTTGCTCCATCACTCCGGGGGCCTCCCCGACCTTCCCCTGCACTTTGTCCACCTTCTCCGCCTTGACCTGCGATTCGCCTGTCTTCTCCGCCTTACTCAGGAGGGCACCTTCTTTGTCCTTCCTCTGGGGACCATCCCACCTGCTCCTTCTGCCCAGGGAACCCCCCACTTTTTCACCTGGGTCTGAGCCCCGGCCAACTTCCCTTCGCCCCCTGCATCCTTGGAGAGATTCCCCTTTGCCATCTTGTTTGTGGAGTCCGCTCCTGGCTTCTCCACTGTCCCTGGCCGCCCTCCCTCACCCGGCCCCTCTGTGCCCTGGGGCTCATCCCCCTTCAGCCCTTTGGTTTGGGGGGCCTCACCCCCTTTCCCCGCTGTGCCTTGATCCTTCTCGCCTTTTGTCATTGGCACGGTTCCTGGGTCCCTAGGACCCCCAGTCTGAGTCTCCTCAGCCTTCGGGGCTGCGTCCTCAGCGCCGGCCCGGGGACCACGAGGAGCTGGTGGGGCCGTCCTCTCCTTCCCCCCTCCAGGGTCTGCGGCTGGGGACGGAGCCTTGCAGGCGGGGCCGTCACGGGGCGGGGTCCTCTGCTCTGGCTTGGCCGAGTCCGGGTCCAGCTTGGCCACCATCAGCAGCACATCGCCCCTCCTGACGCCCCTCTTCAGAGGCAGAGGCTTTTTGGCGGGAGCCCCACTGGGGCCCGACTCCTGGGCCTTCTCGCCGTTGATGGCGGGCCTCTGCATGGGCTCCGTGGGGCTGGCCCCCTGGCCCTGCTGGTCCGGAATGTCTGCCTTCTGGGGAGAGCTGGCCTGGTTGTCCTGGGAAATCGTTCGGCTTCCAGACTTGGTGCCACTGTTGGCCTTGTTGCTGGGCTGGTTAGTGGAAATTTCTGGAGTCTAGGAGAGAGACCACAACCATCTTTAGCTGCTTGCTTACCTGACAGCTTTGTCCTTCGCTCACTCACTCACTCGTGCGTTCGCTGATTCGTTCGCCCGGCCACTCATTCACCCAAAGACCCTCAAGCACCTATGGCGTCTGATGGGCACTGCGCTGGGCAATGAGCCAAACCCCCGCACCGCGGACACTGGCTCAGCTTCTGGAGGTCAAGTGACAGAGCGAAAGGAGCGAGGACTTTGGAATTCAACAGACTCAACTCCAAATTCAACTCCCAACTCACTAGCTGTGTGGCCTTAGGTAAATTACTCCCCCTCTCTGAGCCTGTTTCCTCACGAGTAGCTGTTGCTGCTGTTGGCACTGTTTGTTTGTTTTTTGTTTGCTTTGTTTTGGCCTCGCTGCCCGCTGGGGCAGGGCAAGGACTGGGCCTGTCGGCAGAGGACCCGTTCCAGTCTTGGCTCACACACGCTCCAGCTGGGTGACTGTGAACATCATCGTCCATCCTCTCTGAGCTTCGGTCTTCCCTCAGGGCAGGTAGACACCACCTGCCCCCTGGGATATTTCGCAGGATGAGCACTTTGGAAAACGCAGGGAACTGAACAAACTGAGCTGCTGCTACTTCTGCTGCCCTGGTCCCCGTGCCCCGACCCCCATAGCAGATGAGGGCCCTGAGGTCCCCGGCTCTCGCCTGATGTGGACATTTGGGCAACTTCACATCCATGTGGTCTCCGCTGCCTGCTCCTCTGCAGGGCCCTGTTACTGCCTAGTGATGTCAGCCCCCGCCCCCAAACGGCGCCCCCCGCCCCCAATCCCTCCATCCTCGAACAGGCTGGCTGTGACCTAACTCGCTCACGGGGCCAGCTGTGCCTCTCAGGGGCAGTTCCAGCCCGGTGCCTGGCATCCCTGCCTGCCCTCGTCTGGGTTTTTCCATCATGGACCGTGCCAATGCCAGCCTGCCGCACATCTGAGCCTGGGGGTCCAGGGCTCTCACCCTCCGCCTGCAGCTGAACAGCCCCAGCATCGTGCTGATTCCGCCCTGCAAAGCTTCACATCGGTGTTTCCGGGCCCGAATCCAGGTCTGTTTCCAAAGCTCCTGAACTGATATCCCTTCAATGTGCCGCCAGGCATTTCAGACCCGACCGAAAGGTCCTGGCAGCTGCCACAGCCCTCACCCCCCCCCCCCCCCCCCCCCGGAAAACCATTCCCCACAACCACCACCTTCCATTCAGAGGCCCCAGCCAGGCGCCCTCGCCTCCACTCTGGTTCTTTTGTCCCTGCTTATCCCCATGCTTCAGCCACACCAGATGCTTCCCTGCTTTCGCTCAGGTCGAGCTTGCTGCCTGGAATGCCCTTTCCCCTCCTCACTCACCCGTGTGCTTCTCATCTTTCTATACCCAGCTCAAATGCCACTGCCTCTGCAAAATCTTCCCCAGACACCTCCGTCAGAAGCCGTCTCACACATCCGTGAGGCCCCAGGGCCCTGTGCGAGCTCACCACCTGCAGCACCGACCGCACTGTGCATCCCATTCCCGCTCCGACTGTGTGCCTCTCCCGTTTTAGACGGTGGATGCCTCCAGAACACAGTCTATGCTTGCATCTTTGTAAAAATGACAACAATACCCTATATAATCCTAGATGATAAAAGCCTAAGATGCTCAGTGCCCGACCGTTTGTTCAACCGTTTGACCAGTTGCCATGAAGTGCACTGACCATAACGGGGCAGACACTCTGACCAGTAGGTTAGCTTGCTGCTGGGGTCCAGCTGATAGGGACTGGGCAAGATGGGCTGGACACACCCTGGAGCCCTCCCAAGGTCCCTCCCCGGCTCTGATCAGTCCTGGGGGCCGGATGAGACAGGACGAATACGCCCTGGAGCCAATCTCCCACGGGTTCTTCCCTGGCCTCTAAAATATTTCTTCTACTTAATTTATTCTTTTCAATGTGCACTAGTCTGTGCACTGGCCCTCCAGGTGATAACAACAGCTGTCCTGTAGAGATGGCTTGGAATGAGTGCCGTCATGCAATCTCCTTCTCAACCCCCCTAAAAACACAGCGAAGGAGGCTCTGGGCAGCTCCGCATGCTACAGACAAGGAAGCAACCGCAGAGACGCTCGGTGGCCCCAAAGACAAAGCAAACTAAAAAGCTACGCTGGCCTCTCTGAGTCTAAAGCCAGTGCCTATCACTTCTGCTTACGAATGTCCTTACTTGTCTTTCCAGGGCTCGCTGGAATCTTCTGGGATATTTTTTAAATACTGATTCTTTGGCTCTCTCCCCCCCTCCCCCCGCCCCCTACCGAGAGTCTGATGGATTTGGTCTGAGCTGTGTCCCCCAACCCCCGCCGCCCCAGGTGGTTCAAATGTGCAACCAGGGCTAGGAACCCCAACTCTAGTGCCCAGGCCAAGTGGCTCAGCCTGACCTTCTGAAACCAGAAGGGAACCGCCTTGGAAAGGGGACTGGCTGCCCTTGGCAAATAGCACCACTGTCCACACCAGTCTGAAAAATGAGTCAGTGCCTTATTTTTAACCAAACCACCTCAGGGGAGACTCACATGGGAGGGGCCAAGATCACCAATCCCATCCTCCCACTGCCACCCCACCCGAAAGGATGAGCGTCTATGGGGCAGAGGACGAAAGATCAGACTGGTTGTTTTTCTTTCATCAAACACCAAAGCCCTAGCCCTCTGCAGCTTTCTGAAACTCACACACATCCATTTCACAGAGGAGCAAACTGAGGCCAAGAAGGGACAGGGATGTGGCCGGAACCACAGAGAGGGGCGAGGCCAGAACTGGAACCCAGTTCTCCTGACATTTGACAGGAGTCTCTCTCCAGCCCGGTGTTGTTCTGGACTCTTGCTGTCCCTCACTCACCCTAGGAAGACCGAGTTCCCTCCCTGAGCCTTGTTTTCCAGCGCTACAAAACGGTGATGGGTTCTGGTCACTCCCTGCAAGGATTACGTGAGGGCCAAACGAAACGGCTGTGCTGGGATGAGGGGTGTCTAGAGTCATTTACTGACTGGGACAAGAAAACGGAATTGGCAGAAGAGCCACAACCTGCTGCCTCGCAGAAGCCCGTCCTGAGGCTGCCCTGCTCCAGGCGCTGGAGCGTCTTGGCCCACGGTCCAGACACCTGTCGTGGTCTGAGGCCTGTCCATCCGCATCTTGGCTCCGAGTCCCCATCCAGGCCCAGCAGTGACAGCGTCCCCAGCCTCTGCTCAGCTCTGCTCCTTTACTTGTGCACAGTGACGCCAGCGAGGCCTGTAGCCTCATGGAGCCCCTTCCTCCCAGGCCTCTGCGACCCACACCTGCCACCTCACTCCCCAAACTGGCCCTCCCCGAGGCAGATTACCAGAGCAGAGAACACAGAGACTCACGCCCTTACGCTGCCCCTATCTAACCTCATGACCTTGAGGAAGTCTCTTGACCTCTCTGAGCCTCAGTCTCCACGTCTGATAAGTGGGTATAATCCCATCTACACCCCACCCCCAGTGCCACACAGGGATTCAAATAAGCCCAGGAGCAGCACAGTGAACACTGTCTAGTCATAAATGGCACATAGTAACATTTCATCATGGCCCAACAACAGCCTAGGGGGTCGGCTTTAGCTCCCACTCATGCCTGCGTCAGGCAGGGGTGGGGACAGAGCCTGTCCTCCCTGTCATCCTCCCCGACAAAGACTTGGCAGCAGTGTTCCAGCAGCTGCTGCTGTTCAGCTGCCGGAGGTCTTCTCTGATGCAGCCAAGGCATTGTCATTGGACAGGTGCAGTCACGTGGGGGCCGGCCGAGCAAACAACAGCTGAAGGGGGGAGGCAGAACCAGATGGCCCCTGGGCTCAAGCCAACACCAGGTTCTGGGGCTCCTAGCTTTCTCAGCCTAAATATTGCAGCTTCCGCCTCACTTCAGGGAGCCCCTGGAGTCCATGAGGAGGTGCCCTTTTTGCCTAACACAGATGGACTATTTCCAGAGCTACTCTATTTGAGCTGGGTTTTGAAGGATGAATAGGAGTTCAACAGCTCAAGCTGAAAAAAAAAAAAAAAAAGAACATTCCTCTAGGTACACTGTGCTCTAAGCTACCTCCCTGGTGTCTAGCCCCATTATCCTGTCCAGGTTCTCTGGCCAAGGAGCTGGAAAAAAGGAGGGAGACAGCAGTGGCCACCCTCGGGAATAAATCTGCAAGTCCCTAAAACAGTGGGCAGCAAACTGCAGCTCACGAGCAACATGTGGCTCTTTGCTCCCTTGAGTGTGGCTCTTCCACAAAATACCACGTGTGGGCGCACACGTACAGCGTGACTGAAACTTCATGGTCCATGCGCGGGAGTTGGTTTCCGGCTCTCAAAAGAAATTCCAATTGCTGCACTGTTGATGTCTGGCTCTGTGGACTAATGAGTTTGCCGACCACTGCCTTAAAGCATAGGCAGTGCATGGTGGTCAACTACTGCTTCACTCCAGCTGTGCTATTCAGAATAACTAAGGATTTTTAATAGACATCAACCAATCAGAAGGGAAGCCAGCTGGAACAGGGGACTGAAGTCCCTACCTGTGCCGAACATTAACCCTTTAATTACTAGACTGTGGCCATCCCAAGGAACTGAGGAAAGGGACTGCGAGAAGCATAGCAGCTGGAGAGCACTTGGGGGACTCGGGGCCCTGGTTGCAAAGAAGCCTGGGAGGGGGCCGAGGACATACGTGATATGGAAGAGTTTCAGAATTTTAACTATAAATACAGCTATAATCCGTGAGTAGTGAATGAATTATCTTTCCTGCCCAAATTAAACTGACTAACCACTCATCCTTAGCTAATTTCCAGGTCTCTCTTCCTGCAAAAGTGAGACGAAATGATGCCCACGATCATCATCAACGAATATCATTCATTCGTTCATGAAACAAACACGCACTGAGCACTCCCTGTGAGCCACGTACTCGGAGAGCTGCTCAACATACAAGGTTGAACGAGAGCGCTGCTGCCCTTAAGGAATTCCTAGTCAGATCTGTCGCACGGCCAAGGGATTACTACGCCGACCACAACTGAGACAGGCATGGGGGGTGCGGGGGGAATCGGAGGAAGGCCGGCAGTGGGAGAGCTTTCCGGAGACGTACTAAGCCGGGTTTTGAGGGATGCAGAGGAGTTCAACAGACCACGCCAAACACAGTAACAAGTGGGGGCAGTGAGGGCCAAGGCGAGATGGCAAGTGACTCAGGAGCTGCATGGGGCAGGAAGGCGGGTGACAGACACCCGGCCCCCTTCCAGCCGGGCCACCTACCTCTCGCTCTGGAGAGGCGAGCACCGCCTGTTTCTTCCGCCGTGCTTCCTTGGACTCTTTCTCGGTCTCCCGGACCAGCTGCTTAATGAAGCCGCCGGGGATGACGGAGAAGAGGGGAGGGGGCGAGGATGGCGGAGGACTCTTCTCCTCCTCCCGAATCTGTTTTGCAGAAGAAAGGGAAGAGCTTGGTGAGTGAGCCACCAGGGGCAAGGTGCCCTCTCAATACTTTGCAAAGAAGCCTGGGAAGGGGGCCGGAGGAGGACATACAAGATCAAGCCACGGCAAAGCAGGCGAGGTTCAGTGGGGCTCTGGGAGTCTCGTGAAAACGCAAAGCATGTACAGCAGAGGTCACTCCGGCCTGGATCCAGTGTCCTCATAATATGAATCTGGATCGTCAAGGCCACTGGCCTCCTTCCTGGGTATGGGACAGACCCATGACTAAAAGGACCTGTCCAAAAGCTTTTCCGGCCAAAACCGGTTTGGCTCAGTGGATAAGAGCGTCGGCCTGCGGACTGAAGGGTCCCAGGTTCGATTCCGGTCAAGGGCATGTACCGTGGCTGTGGGCACATCCCCAGTAGGGGGTGTGCAAGAGGCAGCTGATCGATATTTCTCTCTCATTGATGTTTCTGACTTTCTATCCCTCTCCCTTCCTCTCTGTAAAAAAATCAATAAAATATATTAAAAAAAAAAAAAAAAGCTTTTCCGGTTTCCAGTAGGGGCTGGATCACACGGAACCAGCTAGTTTATACTTAATAGATTGATCAATTAATTAATCACATAACCACTCACTGTGTGCCAGGAACAAGTCAAAGTGGAGAAGGGCCTGCAAGCCATGATTTATAGAAGGGTCCAACCCCATGACTCTGCCCACTCCGCTGACCCGGGGCTGTGGCTTCTTAACGGTCCTTAAACAAGGACCTGGGCAGCCAGGGCCCCCCAGACAGGGCCATGAAGCTGGCAGGCTGGACACCAGCACTTTACCGCAGAAACATGGCCCAGGCCAGTGAGCCTGGAGTTGGGGTGCAGCTAGGACACCTTGGCCACAGTGACCTTGTGGGGGGGCTGAGGCATACCTGGGACTGGCTATGGCCCCCTGCGTGGTGTCTTTAACTTGTAATACTGTGACAGCTCGTGAGGGAGAAAAAAAAAATCTCCCTAGTCTGCCCTAGTGAGACTCCAGATTCTCACAGTGAAAAGCACTGAGGGTTTCTAAAGTCAGTGCTTTCTATGGAACGGCTACACACTGGTTTAAAATAAGCTGCTTATCGGGGCCCTCTGCACGTGGCTGGCAAGGACTCACTCGCAGCCAGGCTGATAGACAGGGACTCCAAAGAAGATAAGGCCAGGAGACAGCGTAGAGGCCACAGGGCAAGGCAGGTCGCTGCAGAGCTCTGCCCAGCTGAAGAGCAGCAGGGCCCTGCGAGGCCAGGCTCCCGTTCACACCAGCCTCTCCCTCGCCCTGCCTCAGACCCACGTGAGTGACTGCAAGGCAATACAGCTGGTGCAAAGGCTGCTGCTGTCGGGACTATTCCCAGCGCTGGAGGCAGCAGCCAGGAGGCGCCAGGAGAGGAGCTTCTCGCCCACCCCACCCTTCGGCCTCCGATTCATCAAGTCCCACGTGTGAGGGTGGGATGTGGGGCGGAGGACGGAACAGGCATCAAAGGAAGAGGAATAACTGGGAGAAGGGCCCCTTTCCAGTTTCCCATGGTGACAAGAGGCAGGGAACACAGACACCTGTCCCCCTGGCATAAGCCTGGCAGCCAAACAGCTCTGCCCCTTCCCACCGCCCACACTCTTCCTCCCACACCAACCCATGTGCTCATCAAAACTGCCATGAGGCCTAAACTGGTTTGGCTCAGTGGATAGAGTGTCGGCCTGCGGACTGAAAGGTCCCAGGTTCGATTCTGGTCAAGGGCATGTACCTTGGCTGCGGGCACATCCCCATAGTAGGGGGTGTGCAGGAGGCAGCTGATCGATGTTTCTCTCTCATCGATGTTTCTGACTTTCTATCCCTCTCCCTTCCTCTCTGTAAAAAACCAATAAAATATATATATATATATTTTTAAATTGCCATGATAATGGAAATGGGACCAGCTGGTCTACCCTCGTTCCCTCACTGCCAACCGAGGAACAGAAAAGACAAGGCAATCATGAATGGAGTCAAGGGCATGGGCACTAAAGATCAGCCGGGTTGGACAGCCCCAGGCTAACCAAGCTGCTGGGGAGAAGATGGACGGTGGGGCTGGACATGTACAGGGAGGCAATGGATGTCAGACCCTCTGCCCAAGGTGGGAGGGGGCAGCCTGGGCCCCCCATGCTGTGTGTGGCAGGTCCTGCAGCTGCAGCCGGAACCCCGAGCGTTACTTTCCTTCTGCTCCCACAGGGCGAGGCGAGATGAGATGGCCATGGTGAGACAGTGCCAGGGCCAGCTGATGAGATGAGATGAGATGAGATGGGATGAGATGAGGTGAGATGCGACTCTGTCAGCCAGCACAGAATGAGGCTACAGACACTGAACACAGCACATGAGATGGATGGACACAAGACTGAGACAAGGAGACACAGTGGGGGAGAGAAGAGAGAGATAGGTTAGCTAACACTGTCCCACTCCAACTGATGCCAAGAACCAAATCTACAGAGCCAGGCACAGCCCTGGCAGGAGTCTGGTCAGATGGAGGCTGCTATGTGGAATCCTTTTTCTCTTGACTCCACACTGTAACCTTTTATTGAAATAGAGCACTCAATCAGAAGAGCACATAATCATCAGTGTGTATAGCTCAGCAACTCTCACATCAAGAACATACCTCTATAACCAACGGACCGAATATTATTTTAGATTTTTAAAACGAAAACATTGTATTTTAAACTATAAATTAAATTTAAAATAATTTCAATTAAAATGTTAAAGTGAAAGTTAAATAACATTCAAAATAGGATTAATGATTATTTTAATTTAAGTTGTTAAAAAAATAAATTTTAATCAAATGACATTTCACTTAAGACACTATTTATTTAAGAAGTTTAAAAACAGGCAAATCTAATCTATGGTGATGGAGGCCAGAAGGGCTATTAACTTTGGGCTGGGACGGGGCGCAAGGGAGTGATGGGGTGATGGAAATGTCCTACAGCTTGATCTGGGTGATGGCTACAGAAGTATATCATATGTAAATATTCATCTACCTGTACAATTAGGATGGAACAGTTAACTGTATGCAAATCATGTATCAATTCAAGAAATAAAAAGACCATGACCAGCCCCCTTGATCCTCCCTCATGCCCCCATTCTAGTTACCATTCTCCTAAGGGCACCCACCATCCTGACTTCTAATGCCACAAAACAGTGCTTTTTCCTCTGGTGATGTGCAGTGGGCTCTGCCGTGTGGCCATGCAAATTAAGGAGAGGGCAGGAAACCAAGGCAATTAATTGACCCAGCAGGTTGGGGAGACAATTTAGCTTAGTTAGCGTCATACTGAGAGTCTAATCAAATGTTCATAACTTTGGACCTAAAAATCCCTCTTCTGAAAGCAAGTAGAGGTAGTAATCCAAAACCAGAAAATTTCATCACTATGTCGATTGTAATGCAAAAAGAAAAAAAAAAAAGAGACACAACCAAGTGTCCAATAACTAGAGAATATCAAATAAAGTGCATCTAACTTGAAGGAATGTTATAAATTGGTTAAAAAGGGTATTTGGGAAACATTTTTAAACAGTTATATTGAGGTATAATTTTTATGCCAGCCATACAATTTGCTCATTGTTAAGTACACAATTTGATATTTTATAAATGTACAGTTTTAAAAATAAATCTACAGATTTTTACAACAATCCTATTACACTCCTCCCCACACTCCACCCTCTTCATGCCCATTCCCTCCCTCAGCCCCCGGCAACCACTTATCTACTTTCTACCGCTATCCTTTGCCTTTTCTGGACATTTAATATAAATGGAATCAGAAAGTGCATGTGGCTTCTTTCAGTCTGCATATCTGTGAGGTTCACCCACACTGTCAAACATATCAGTGCCCCATGCCTTTCTGTCCGCTAAACAGCATCTCATCGTATAAACAGGCCACAACTCCGGTTATCCATTCACCAGTTGATGAACATCTTGGGTTGTTTCCAACTGGGGGCCGTTATGCATAATGCTGCTATGAACAGTCGTGGAAATCTTAGTGTGCCCTCTGCTGCCATTTCTCTTGGGCTGATTCCTAGGAGTGGCATGGCTGGGTCGTACGCTGACCTTACGTTTGACGTGCTGGAAAACGGGAAAACGGGTTCCCAAAGCGGCTGCACTATTTCCTGTCCAGCCTGCAGTGCACGAGGAGGCTAGCAGGAAGCACATACAGTAAATAACTCAAGGGAGGAGGCTCACGTTGGCTTTCAAAGTGAAGAAAAATGCAGCGTCGTATTGCACACACGAAAACTATGCAACTGGGCCAATAAACACGGCACATAGAAAATGAAGGCTGGGAGGAAATATACCACGATCTTGGCATAAGTCCCTTTCTTCTCCCTTCTAGCTCCAAGGGCACTGTCCCTCACTTGACCCTCCCATTGCACCCCAGACCCCTCCTGCAAGGTGCCAGTGCATCCCCTGCTGTCAGAGCCACCCTCATTCAAGGGTTTTTCAAAGGTTTGTTGGCTGTGAGTTACCGCTCTCAGTGATTTAGGCAGAAGATGTCTTGGGCAGAGTTCAAGGTGAGCTTTCCTCTCGAGGGTGCAGCAGCACATCCCGGAAGTTGGTAGGCCGACCTGATGCCCGAGCCTGAAGCCAATTCTCATCTCGCGAGAGCTCCTCGCGCAAGCCTCTCTTGCCAGTTCTACATAAGGCAGTGCCACGTTAGCAGCTTACAATCAGCCCGGGGAGTGTCCACGCCGCCGAAATTGGCAAATACTACTAATCAGGGTTTTTATTCAAGGAGCTGGCCGTTCAGTCTTTACCAGGACGCCACTGGCTGACACCCCGGCACTCCTACCGGGCCTGATGTGCCGGGCATCTCAAGACCCAAAAATCCAAGAAGGGACATTTCCGCTCTGAGGAAATCACATGCCCATGCAGAGACCCTGGGAACATTTCCAAGTGCAAATAGCTAAGGCTCTGGCTTAATGAAAAGCCTCCGAAGTGAGGGCTGTCCATCTCGCAAAGACAGAGGAGCCAGACCCGCAGAGAGCCCAATCTCTGGGGACAGGGCTGCAGGAAGACCCCTCCCCACTCAGCCCCTTCGGACACACTGGGGATGCCCCTGAGTGGCACATAGCCAGAATCCACTTCCCTCCACGCCTGGGAGGCAGAGTCCAGGTTATGAATAGGCCTGGGGCGAGGAGGCTGCCCTGGCCACCGCCCACCCCTTCCCATCTAGCCCAGGCAGGCCTGGTCAGTGGCTGCTTCCCAAGAATCGGCCTCCGCTTCAAGGCTCCAGGGGGGTTTCCTGGCTGTCAGTCTGGGCTGTCCTCAGGGGCTGATGGCCATGCCCAGAGGACATGGATGACAACGAGAGGGAGCTCAGTGTGGGTCCTTCACTCCCCCAGTCCTGCCCCTCAGATGCTCCAGGCCAGCCCCACTGACCTAAGGCCAGGAGCCAATCCTGCCATCAAGCCTTAATTTAAGCAAGTGTTCTTACCGCCACATTCCCTTCCAGGCCTGAAACTCACACCTGCCTCCTTAGCAGCTGCTTTAAGCCTATGAGGAGGCCCCAGATGCTCAGAATTCGTGGGAGAAAGTCTCAAGTCTCCCCTACAGGGTGAGGGGAAGCTGGTGAAAGGAAAGGCAGCCCCAGAGCCTGTGATGGTTTGGAGCAGTTTTCCATGCACACATGCTAGATCTGAGTGGCCCCATGAGGCCCCCTCAAGGATTCCCTTAAACCCCCACAATGTGCATCTCTTGTCTCATAGAACATTGTCAAGTCTTTCAGCGGCCTCCAGGGCCCTCATAACCACCGCCCTAACACCTCTGCCCCTTGCTCCTCCACTTCAGTGACACTACCCTCCCGAGTTGCAGCCCCAGCCACCCTCACAGGACTCTCTCATAGCCTCCTGCCTTCTCCATCCAGTCACCCACTTGGCTCTGTGACCACATGTCTTAGGTCACTCCTGGGTCCTCGCTCATTTCAATTTTCACTTAGAATTCTGTCTTTCCCACAGTTTGGCTGTGACTGTGTTTATTCCCCAGCTTTATTACACTGCCCCGTCTTATGCTGTCCCCTGTGGACTCAGGTTGAGGCCCAGTCTTTTAGGTGCCGGGGGAAATCCAACTCCATTCTGATATTATCTCGCAGAGATAGCATCAGATTCCACAGGCAAAGGGCCCAGTCCCACAAAACCACCCTCTCCTGCAGACACCCATTTGCAAATCCAGGTTGTTAGCTATGCCTCTGTCCAACCAACCAGCTACAATGCCAACAGCAAATTCAGGCTGCTCCCGGTACAGTAGTCCCCCCTTATCTGGAGGGGGGGGGGGGTAATACATTCACGGATCCCTAGCGGAAGCCTGGAACCGTGGCTAGTAGCAAACCCTACACTGTATATACTATTTTTCCCCATACACACAGACCTTTCTGCTTCCGGGAATCATGTTACGGCTTCTCTTTGGCATATCCGGATTGCCAGCATCATGGCTTTTGAGCCTTGGGGACATTACTAAGTAAAATAAGGGTGACTTGAACACAAGCATTGAGATAACCTCTGAGACAGACCCGGGTATCTGATTATCAGGCAAAGGGATGCCTTACTTCCGGGACTGGACAGGGTAGAACACGCGAGATTTTACCTGGGAGATTATGTCGCGCGAGATTATATCCCGCGAGATTTCATAACGAGACTCCGAACAGCGCTCAATTTAAACTTAAAAGTTGTTCATTTCTATGAAATTTCCCGCTTAATATTTTCGAATGCGGTTGACCTCGGATAACTGAAATCTTGGAAAGCGAAACCACAGTGAAAAGGGACTTTACTGACCTTCGGACCCATTGGCTGTAGATCAGAGGTTCCCCCGTGACCCTCCTCCCTTGGATTCAATTAATTTGCTAGAAAAGCTCACATAACTCAGAAACATGTTACTTTCTAGGTGGTGGATTTATTATAAATGAATAGGACTCTGGAACAGCCGGATAGAAGAGATGCACAAGGCAGGTATGGGGGGAAAGGTGCTTCGCATAATAAATAGAAGAATAATAGAAAATGAGCCAAAACCACTCTGACAGAAGCACAGGAAAAGAAGGAATTCCTGGGCTCATCACCTAGTTAATAGCTTTATGCCCTTGGACAAGTTATAAAGCTCTCTGATCCTCCGTTTCCTCCTCCTTAAAACGGGAACTGAGCAACCCCTGGCTTCTCCATGTATTAAAAACAAAACGATGAGTGTGAGTGGGTTTGTCATGTGTGTGTGTAACTATCTTGGTTCATGTTGCTTATTAGACTAAACAGACAGGTCTTCAGCAAAAAGACACCTGGCCCGGTTCATTTCACTCTCCATGACCTCAGGCCACGTAAGCCTCTAAATCTCCCTTCCTGATCTGTCCAATGGGGCTAATAACTCCCACCCAAGCTCCCAGGCATACTCAGCGGGAATGAGACCTCTAATCCCATTGGGCAACCATCTGTCTCTCAACTCAAAGGGTAATCCGGTCGCCCTCCCTGAAATGGAAACACAACCCCCTGCGGATATTCAGCAAGGCTGAAAATGCACTCCGTCCTCCGTGGGCAGAGAGAAATTCCCCTGGGATCTCGGACCTTGAAATCCCTGCCTTTCCAGGTGTGAGCACTGGCTGTGTATTTGGCAAACCCATGTAGCTGCTTCTCAGGGACCTTTAAAAAAAATCATCAGGAGAGGCTCCGTGAGAAGCGGAGCAGAAAAAGAAAATTACGGATATGAGTGAGTCATATCCCTTGGGGAGGAGTTCATCTGAAACCATTCAGTCCTTTCCCGGGAGGCTTGGAGAATGATAATGGAGACAGGTTTGGGGGTTAGGGGTAATTGGGGAAATTAGGACATTATTGCTTAAATGGGGAGCCCCACAGGGCTCTCTGAATGCCAGCCTCAAAGGCGGAAGCTGTTCTAAGACAAATGCCCTCATGATGAGGGGGTGTGTCCTTGAGCAAGTTGCTGCCGCAGCTGTTGGAACACAGGGTTAGACTTAACAGCACCCAGGGGTCCTTCACGTTGTCTCAAACTCACTTTCTACAATTTTTCAAATAATTCCACTCCATGTGCTTTGAACATAAAGGGGACCATGAGAAGCCCTGGTGGAACTTTAAATGCATGTGGTGAAGTGAAAGGGGCCCATCTGTTAAGGCTATGTTCGATATGATTCCAACTGAATAACATCCTGGAGAAGGCATAACTATGGAGACAGTAAAAACATCATTGGTTGCCAGGGTGTAGGGAGGATGGGGAAGGATGAATACGTTTTGGAGGCAGTGAAACTATTCCATATGAGACTACAGTAATGGATCGGTGTCCTTACACATTTGTCTAAACCGGTGGTCGGCAAACTCATTAGTCAACAGAGCCAAATATCAACAGGACAACGATTCAAATTTCTTTGGAGAGCCAAATTTTTTAAACTTCAACTTCTTCTAACGCCACTTCTTCAACATAGACTCGCCCAGGCCGTGGAATTTTGTGGAAGAGCCACACTCAAGGGGCCGAAGAGCCGCATGTGGCTCTCGAGCTGCAGTTTGCCGACCACGGATCTACACCCACATAATGTAACACAACCAGGAGTGACCCCTGATGTAAACACAGGACTCTGAGTGGTTATGATGTGTCCATGCTGGTTCATCAATGTAACAACGTGTACAGCTCTGATGGGGGATGCTGACCGTGGGCGAAGCTATGCCTGTGTGAGGTCAGGGGGCATATGGGATATCTCTGTACCTTCCCCCTCCATTTTGCTGTGAACATAAAACTGCTCTAAAAAAATTAAGTTTGTTAACTAAAAAATTCAGCATATAGGCCATACACCACATCAATGAACCGCCTGCTTAAACTGGGCCATTCAGACAGTTGTTTTTATCTACTAGGGAAAGTAAAAGACTCAAGACCTGCCTCATGGTAGAGACCCAACCAGAGTTTCCATTCTTTTGGCATCGAGAGAAGGGTCTCTTCAGCTCTTGGGCCTTCTGTTCTCATCTCAAAATGCCACCAGAAGGGCTTGATCGTGCTCCCTATGAAACTTTGCCATACTCGGCCCCCAGCTGTGTCCCGCCCCAGTGAGTTTGGACAAGGTGGGTGCTGAGGGGCAGCCCTCTGAGGTTGTGCGGGCTCCCAGCAGAGGAGAGGCGGTCCTCCAGCCTCCGTGGGCACCCGAACTGCCTGTGAGGTTTGAAGTCTGTGGATTTCTGAGCTCCAGCCCCCAGGATGGGTTAGTCGTTCCGAGATGGGCCCGGAACCTGCATTTCAGAAGGCTGAGGCTGATGTCCGTCGTCAAGGATCCACGTTGGGGAAACACTGCCCTGGGGCTGAATCCTGAAGGATGCCTGTGGGATAACCTGCCCCCCCTTCCCCCAGGTGTCCCAGGAGAGACCAAAGCTCAGACCAGGAAGGATTTGTCCAAGGTCACGGAGAGGTCACAGCAGAGCCCACACGAGACTGTCACTCAAGGTGACCAGGCCTATGTGCAGGTGGCAGCAGACACCTAGTAACTGGTGGCATACAGACCCTCCAAAGTCAGGAGATCGGGAGACTAAACCTCCTGCACCTCCTACTCCTCCTTTCCCTCCTCCCCTCCTCCCCTTTCTCTCTGTCGTTATTTTCTAAAACTCACTCACAGCCTAAACCACACAGGCCCTCCCCCAGCCCACCCTGGACAGGTTACTCAGAGACAGGAGGTCTCGATTCAGGTCAGCAGCAAAGACAGTCCCCAAGGGAACCACCGTCCTGCAGGGCTCTGGAAACCCGCCGGTGCCCTGACCCAGGCAGGCACGGCCTGGGCTGGCCACAGAGTGAAAGCTGCAGCCCACGTTTCCGGATCCTGTGGGACAGAAACCCAGGCCCCTGCAGGGTCAAGGCCAGACCGGGCAGCTTGGGAACCAACGGGACTTTTCCCACCAGCCACCTGGACACCTGAGCGGGAAAGCTACGGAGCCAGGGTTCCGAGGCCTGCAGCTGGGGAGGCCTCCATGGCTCAGAGAGGGAGCACATCCCCCCCTCAACCCCCCCCCCCGCCCCCGCACCGTCCCCACCCGACCGCCGCCACTGAGGCCTGTGAACCATCTCCATTCAAAACAATGCCCTAGTCCCGGGTGTGCCAGACCCAACAACAACTCTAAGACACAGAATGGAGTTAGCACCGCATGAAATTCAAACCTCCGTCCCTAAACCACCACCCCCTCCCCCACCACACACAGGGCTCCATTTGGAATGAAAAAACCATCGGCCATAAGGCTGGCCCTGCACAGGGTTGGGAAGGTGAAAGAGGAAGGGTTTGGCTCCCTGACCACAAACAGAGAGCCGGCTTTGGACAGCCAGCAGAAACCACCAGGCCTTTGAACGTGGAAACCCCATTGTCTGCCGGCCGAGATTCCGCAGCCTAGGCTATTGCGTGGCTCCAAACATAATTTTTACAAAAGGATTCGCAAACAGCTAGGTCCTGACAAGGCTGATTCTTCATAGAGTCCACGCCCAGCGTTTTGTTCTAAAATCCAACCACAAAACGCTCTTGGTTTCTAAGAAAAAATGATGCCCGCTCCAGAAAGGCCTACCGGAGACCGCAAGACCAGAGGCCTGTGCCCCGGCCCCCCCTAAAACACATCCTGGAAAAGGAAAACTGGCCGATCCACTCCCCAGGTGCCCCTCGCAAACCCAGGCTCACCTTGTCCACACGAGGCCTCGGGTCCCGGGAACCTCTCCCGCCCGAAAGGTCTCCCCAGGCGGCGGCACAGAAAGCCCAGCAGGCCCACAACACAGGGGCGAAGGACAAATGTCCCAGGCACCCCTCCCCACGCTCTCACACACACAGCCCCTCTCCGACGGCTCCTCCCGGCCCTCCCCCAGCCTCCCTCTGCGCCAGTGTGATAGCAGCAGCTGAGTGCCCGAGTCATTTCTAAAATTAGCCGCTGAGCTCCGGGTCTGGCCAGGGGACGGCAGCCCGGGGTGGCCGTGGACAGGGCACTGGAGAGCATGGACATATTTGGTGGCCAGGAGCAGGGGAGGGGACAGCTCCCGACGACGCAAGCACATTCTCACCCATCATCCCTGTCTGGGGCAGGCCACACGCCCAGGCTTGTGCCTCCCTCTGCCCCGTGCAGGTACCTGGACGCCATAGGAATTGGGCCAGGGGAGCCCCAGTCTCCGTTCCCGGGGGATTCTGGGAGGGAATACCGTGAACTACAGCTGCTGCCTCTTTAGCCAACAATCCAAGCCATACACGTGCCTGATAGGCAGGCAGCAGTTATCACACCAACCTGGGGGGGGGGGGGGGGGGGCTTCCATGGACTCATTTACTATTTCT
Source organism: Antrozous pallidus (assembly GCA_027563665.1). Classification (NCBI taxonomy): domain Eukaryota; kingdom Metazoa; phylum Chordata; class Mammalia; order Chiroptera; family Vespertilionidae; genus Antrozous; species Antrozous pallidus. The sequence goes on from CM050528.1 coordinate 6,255,303, forward strand.
TTTTTTATTTATTTTTATTTTTAAAAAATATATTGTATTGATTTTTCACAGAGTGGCAGGGAGAGGGATAGAAAGCCAGAAACATGGATGAGAGAGAAACATCGATCAGCTGCCTCCTGCATACCCCCTACTGGGGATGTACCTGCAACCAGAATCGAACCCTGGACCCCTCAGTCCACAGGCTGATGCTCTATCCACTGAGTCAAACCGGTTCCGGCTTACTATTTCTTTTTTTAAAAAAACAACATTAATTTTATTCATTTCAGAGAGGAAGAGAGAGGGAGAGAGAGGGAGAGAGAGGGAGAGAGAGAGGGAGAGAGAGGGAGAGAGAGGGAGAGAGAGGGAGAGAGAGGGAGAGAGAGAGAAACATCAATGATGAGAAGATCATTGGCTGGCTGCCTCTTGCATCCCCCCCCCCCACTGGGGATCGAACCCACAACCCGGGCATGTGCCCTGACCGGGAATCAAACCCTGACCTCCTGGTTCATAGTCGACACTCAACCGCTGAGCCACGCCATCTCCCTTCTTTCCTATTCCTGACACCCCTGCGAGCTGGGGCTTCCCCGCGGCCGTTTGACCGCGTGGCTCAGACCGGGAAGCAGAAAACACACACATCCCAGGAACACTCGCCGGCCACGTGGCCCCACGGTGGCTTCCTTCTTTCCTGAACTAGCGTGCAGCTCACCTTCTGTACCCCCTTGGCCTGTCAACCCACAAGCAGACGGTTCTGCCCACCCACCCCCACTCCCACCTCCAGAGTAAGTTGGGGAGCCTGGCATAGCTGCGGGACACACGGGAGACCAGATAGACCTTCTGGGTGCCCCGGGGACCTGGCTCTCACGGACTCTTGCCTTGTAAGGGATCTTGCAGGAGGTGCAAGCAGTCAGTCTCCACACCCCTGGCACGGTGAGGTTGGCTGCGCTCCAACCCACAGAATCAACATAACTGCTGTTGGCAGGCACCCCGTTTCCCTTTATAAAATCGGCCTCTGCACAAATCCCCCTTCCCCGCCCCCCCCCGCCCCCCCAGGAAGGATTCTGCAAAATGAGTCCCTCCTGATGTCTCCACCACGGGGTACATGCAGTTTTAAATTGGGGGGCAGGGGTAAGATAGAGAAACGGCACGTCCGAGGAGCTGTCTTTGCACAGGTCTGTGTATTGAGATGCACAGAAGTAAGTCATCGGCACAGAGAGCCGGCCTCGCTGCTCCAGCGTGACAGTAGGAGATGGTGGTACTGACGGCGACACACCACCCCAGGGCGGCGACCACGAATGAGAAACAGCGTCTTGGCGGGACCTACGTCGGACGTGCACTAGGGAGCACACCGAGACAGGCCCAGAGACTTCCGCGGGCACCATCAGTGGGGAAACAAGTCACTTTGTAGGTACGATGGCTACATGCACGAGGTCCAGCTTACTGGCTTCCCGCTGCATAGCAAAAGCCCCGCCCACAACGGGTTTATTTCTTAAAGGGTGCTACATGCTGCCAAGAAAATAGCCAATATATTCACGGATGGCCCTGCAGAGAGGCGATCAGGAGGACGCCCCTTCACGGTCCCATCGTCATTCTCGTTCACGGAAATCCTCGAGGGTCCGCTCGCAAAGCCGACCTCTTGCCACGTTTTGATCGTACACGAGGGGATCGGCTAATGTGACCCCATTTTCCGAACCATCTGGAAACAGCTGGGGGGAAGGTCACCTTCAGAAGGGCTACTCCCTCCTGGAAGTGGTGTTTTTACTTTTTATTTATTTATTTATTTATTTAAATATATTTTATTGATTTTTTACAGAGAGGAAGAGCGAGGGATAGAAAGTCAGAAACATCGATGAGAGAGAAACATTGATCAGCTGCCTCTTGCACACCCTCCACTGGGAGGGATGTGGCCGCAACCAAGGTACGTGCCCCTGACCAGAATCGAACCCAGGACCCTTTAGTCTGTAGGCTGATGCCCTATCCACTGAGCCAAACAGGTTTTGGCCAGAAACGATGTTTTTAAACGCTGCGGATTTGCCAAGAAGTAAGTGCTCGATAAATCAAGTGCAGTAATCGAAGCTCAAGACGGTGGCAAGACGGATGGTGGGGACTTGGCACAAGAAGAGCAGGAAGTGAAGGATGTGTTGCAGGCAAACTCGGCTCCTGAAGGACAGGAAACTGACCACCCCACTCCCTGGGGCCTTTACACAGGCTGGGGTTTCCCAGCCAAATCGAGACCCCCAGGGAGTGAGGCCAAATGCTTCACTGAGGTTCCTTCATCCCGCAGCCAACAGAGCATCCAGAGGCCTTCAGAGGAGACAGCTGAACGCAGTAACTCACAGCGAGGTCGCTGTGAGGTGTTGCTAGAAAGTTCGTGCCCCTCCTTGCTTAGACAGGAGGGTGGGCGACTGCAGAAACAGGTCCAGCGGAGAGGAGGTGTGTGCCCCGCATGGCTGGGCGCCTCATTTCGATTTCATCTTGTGAAAAATGGGAAGGGCTGCCATTTCCTTAAATAATGAGCTACACAAATAAAAAGGGACAGACATGATAAGGAAGGTCGTTGATGAAAACAAACGGAAGGAGTCAATAAATCATGGAAAATGCTTTTGTGCTAAAACAGAACTCTTGTTTTATGTATAGGTAGTTGAGCAGTCTTTGTGCTACCCCGAAAAAAAAGCTAATTTATTTGTTGTAATTCGTTAAAACACAGAAAGACTCAGTCTATAATAAAAGCGTAATATGCTAATTGACCAGACATCCTTCCGGAGGACCTTCCAACCAAGCCAGGGCTGCGCATGAAGTCCGAGACCAGGGTCCAGAGGGAAGCTGATGCTGACAGCTGAGGGAAGGAAGGCCGGCTCTTGCACAAATTTCATGCATTGGGCCTCTAGTCCTATCTAATAAGAGAGTAATATGTACTTTGGCCATCACTCTAACACACAAGAGGGCTGCCCCCATGTGGCCAAAGATCCTGCCCCCATGGGGACATAAGATGGCCACCACAAGATGGCCAGCAGGGGAGGACAGTTGGGAGGTTCCCGGCCTGAAAAGGAGGACAGTTGTGGGTGATCAGGCCAGCAGGGGAGGGCAGAGGGAGAGACCAGGCCTGCAAGGGAGGACAGTTGTGGGTGATCAGGCCAGCAGGGGAGGGAAGTTGGGGGCAATCAAGTCTGCAGGGGAGGGCAGTTAGGGGTGACCAGGATGGCAGAGAAGGGAAGTTGGGGGCAAACAGGCTGGCAGGGGAGCAGTTAGACATCAATTAGGCTGGTAGGGTAGTGGTTAGGGGGTGATCAGGCTGGCAGGCAGAAGCAGTTAGGGGCAATCAGGGAGGCAGGCAGGTGAGCAGTTTGGAGCCAGCAGGTTTGGATTGTGAGAAGGATGTCCGACTGCCCGTTTAGGCCTGATCCTACCGGAATCAGGCCTAAACAGGCAGTCGGACATCCCTCGAGGGGTCCCAGATTAGAGAGGGTGCAGACTTGGCTGAGGGATACCCTCCCCCCACACATGAATTTTGTGCATCGGGCCTCTAGTTTAACAATAAAAATGGCCAGTGTTTTGCTTACAAACTACATACAACATACACATCATGGAACATAATCAACTGAGAAGCAAACCCAGGGGCAAGTCCTTTGTAATATGAATACACGATTAGAATTATTTCTGTATTCCCTATCCCTACATTTTATATTAGGACAAAATTTTAAACATGGAATTGAACTGGCCCGATTCTAAATGAAATTTAAAAAAAATCATTACAAAAAAACCCCACCACATTTTGATCTTTTTAACCTAGTTAAATCCTATTGTCAACTGGTGAATGATATGTTTTGTAATGGCCAAGGAAGGTCTTAAAATGATTTTTTCGAGTATCTTATGGTATATTTCAAACCGCCAATCAAGGCAAGTCCTGCTTTAAACAGGTCGCTGTTTGTTGTCCTTCTTCCTTCTTTTGGTTTCGTTCCCCGGGTTTGCTGCTGTCTTTCGGAGCAGGAGGCTTCTGTTCGTCGTGCACCTGGAATGTGAGGCCATCATTTCACTGAACCAACCAATCAGAGACACGAGTAATGCAACCTCTGCCTTAGCAGTGAAATGATAGCGATTTTCTAGAAGTCTTGCTGAAAATCACCCTTAAATATGACAGAGAAGAAAAAAGAAAAAAAAAAAAACCTTGAGCCCCAATGACAGGAGGAAATCAACGCACCAAAGAGAAAGTTTTAGGTTTAAAAAAAATAACCTTGGGTTATAAAAGTTTTAAATTTACTCTGCATACAGCAGCTTAAACTATTACTTTTAGACTTTGCTTTATTGATTCCTTTGAATTATGAAATCAAGGCTCATTAGACCATAACTCTGTAAAAATAGCAATTCGATGATCTTCGACAAAGTTAAAATACGCCAACCACCTCTGTGTATCTAAAATAACAAGAAAACCTGTGCAGAATTTTATTTTTTTAAATGGTCCAAACAGAGGAAGGCTCAAACATCTAGGAATGACAGAACATTTTAAAACCCGTCTGGAATAGCCACATATATCAACAAACTTCTTCGACCTTCTAGGACCTTCCGTCGACACTTACCCCATCAGAAGGGCTGTGGGCACAAGTTCAGGCAGAAGACCAGCCTCCCCAGGACTGCCCACTCAGACCCCCACACAACTGGAGACCACAGAGCACCACCAATGGAGTCCATCCATGCCAGGCCCTCCGCAGCTATGCCATTATATGTCAAGTGCGAGTTTGGGGGAATAGAAGAGTTTACTTGGGATAAGTCTGAGGCAACAGGGTTCTTGGGCTACCTTCCCATTCATCTCTCTTAGGAGCAATTCCTAATTTCTACAAGAGAGATGAACTTTTCCTTCCACGCCAGAGCAAAAACTTTATTTTTCAAAGAGATGTGAATCAGAGAAGGTAATGTCCTAGGTGTGAAAGATGAGTCACTAAGTCCAGACCGGAGGGGTCCGCCTGCCTTTTGCACATGAGGCCCCGAGGTTTCTGCAGTCTCCGTGCTGCGCATGCGTGTTGGTGGCGGTGAGAGCATGACAGCACCCTTAGCCATGCCTGGGGAGACGCTCGCTCTTTATGAACTGCGTGTCTGTCTTGGTGGGGTTTTTTTAATTATTTAATTCCCCTTCATATGTATATATATATATTTTTAAATTGATTTCAGAGAGGAAGGGAGAGGGAGAAAGATAGAAACATCAATGATGAGCCAAAGCCAGTTTGGCTCAGTGGATGGAGTGTCAGCCTGTGGACTGGAAGGTCCCAGGTCCGATTCCGGTCAAGGGCATGTACCTTGGTTGTGGGCACACCCCTAGTGTGAGGTGTGCAAGAGGCAGCTGATCGATGTTTCTCTTTCATTGATGTTTCTGACTTTCTATCCCTCTCCCTGCCTCTCTGTAAAAAATCAATAAAATATATATTTTAAAAAAAGAAACATCAATGATGAGAATCAATGATCGGCTGCCTCCTGCATGACCCTTACTGGGGATCGAGCCCGCAATTTAAGGATGTGCCCTTGACTGGAATCAACCTGGGACCCTTCGGTCTGCAGGCCGATGCTCTCTATCCACTGAGCCAAACCGGGTAGGGCTCCCCTTCCTTTTAAAACTCGGGAATGCATATACATAGCGTGCACTGGAAATAATGGAAATAGCAGGCAGTAGAACATGCGTGTTAATTTGAACTCCAACTAAGAGTCGAGATGGGCTGCGACCCTCCCGAATTCTTTTCCGAAGTAACTCCGAGGAAATAATAGACTCTTCCAGTCACGAGCTTCCCAATTCCCCCAAACAGAATTTCATTTAGAAAGCACTCTCCTTCCCAATGAACACAGCACGCAAACGTGAAGACGAAGATCGGGAACCGCTTAAAGAGATCAAGGACAGGATGCAGACAATGACGGTGTCAGGTCTTGTGTATTGTTATTGTCTAAGAAACGAGCAATAAAAGTGCACTGAGAACAGGACCAACAAGTGGACTTCTGAAATTGCTGTTATTTTTTAGTCGGATGACGCGGAGGACTTTGCTGGCAAACACACTGGTTCTGATAGCCAAGCATTTATTTACCCGGGGCGTGAGAAGGGCCTGGAACTTTCCAGGGGAAAGAACCACAGGGTAAGGATGCCGCTGGGACCAGGTATACAGTCTTTACTCTCTACTGTCCCGACCCACCCAGGGCACAGGGTCCCCTCACGAATGACAACATAGATGGGTCTATACAAGGGACCCATTGGGACACATTCAGTCTTTTTTCCAATAAAATTCATTCCAATTACACCAGAAGGTACGACAGTTTCCTTCCTTCGCACAACTGTTGCGGATATGTTCTCTGAGGTCAGGCAGGAGGAACCCCGATGGCCCGCGTCACCCAACGGACTCGTTCCCCAACGCCCCTGCGCACCCAGACACGGGAAAGTGTGGTTCCTGCACCTGAAGGTTTCTGGAGATCGTTATTCCCCTGAAGTTCACGACCCCGCCCCTGCCTCTCCTTGGGAATCGCTGTCACCGTCTCCCGTGGTCGCGCCGGCCGTTCCCACAGGCTCCGTGTCCTGGGGAGGGGAGGGAGGGGCCGCTTCCTCCGTGCCCAGCGCCCGAGCGCTCCCCGTGGGGGGGGGGGGGCAGACCCGCACAGGGGGGTGCAGGCCCACGGCCAGGGCCCGAGCACGGCCGTCCCAGAAAGCGTCTTCAGCTTTCAAACCCGGGACGGCACGAAGCTGGGTCCGAGATGCGCAGAAGAGTCACACGGCTGGCCCCCCACCGGCAGCAGCGCCTGGAGCCAGGATGGGGAAACCCCGCACGGCTGTTTCTGGGTAAAACGACGGCGACCCCGGGGCGTCCTGTCAGCCACACACCGCGGAGGGTCCTGTTCCCCCCGGGCAAGTCCGAGGTATGTTTGACGTCAGACGTCAAGACTGGTGAGTGGTGACCGTCTGCAGGTCCGGGTTCACGGGCACCCAAAGGAGCGTGTGGCCGAGGAAAAAAAGTCCTCTTCCTCCGCAGTTTCCAGTGTGGACGAACCTGAGGCCGGCGGGGGGGCCCCCAGGACGAGAGGGAGGCCGCCCGGGCCCCCGAGAATGGTCGTGACCCCCGAGAATGGTCGTGACCCCGAGAATGGTCGTGACCCCCGAGAATGGTCGTGACCCCGAGAATGGTCGTGACCCCCGAGAATGGTCGTGACCCCCGAGAATGGTCGTGACCCCCGAGGCCTGGGTCTTCCCTGCGGCGCAAGAACCGGGATGAGCGAGCCCATCCCCGAAGCCGCCGCCGCCGCCTCCTCCTCTGACGGGCTCCTCGTCCAGAGCCTGGAACGCCCGCGGGGACGTCCCCCAGGCACGGTCTCCCCCGGGACCCTGTCCCGGCGGGCGCAGGCGTCCCAGCCGGCCGTCAGAGGCCGTTGCTGCTGCGGTGACACAGGGGCGGCTTGGAGAGCTCGAGGCCGCCGGCCCGGGACTTGTGGAGGAACTTGGGCGCCCGTCGCAGCAGCCGCTGGGCCTCCGTGAACGTCTCCCTCAGCTCCTTCTTCCACTGCACGAACTCGGGGTCGCTCTGCGGGGGACGCAAACGCACGGGAAGATGGGACAGCTGCGCCCACGGTGCCAGCAGACATGGGCGTCACTGGCAATGCCCGTGTCCCTACGCACCCCCCCCCCCGCCCCCCACACCTCGATGAACGCACCCTCGAGTCTTCTGCCCCCGGCGGTGGCGTGGCCGGTGGGCCCGCCACAGACTCCCTCCCGCCTCCTTGCAGGGGAAGGAGAGCCGGACTGGCCCTGCCGTGACCCCCACATCTACGGAGGACGCTAACAAGACAGCCCAAGTCTCAAATACCAGAGGAGCAGTTTTGACAAGGTTAACGCTCCTTCCCACGTGGTGGTGAATTGAACATGCTTTTGTATCTACTACTGGTTATCTCTAAATATGCTCCTCTCTCTCTCTCTGTCTCTCTGTCTCTCTGTCTCTCTCTCTATCTCTCTCTCCCCTCCCCGTGGAAAAGGATTCAAGAATTAAACTGAGGCTACAATAGAGTTTTAGGGAGAGATATACACCATTTCCCTTTGGAGGGTCACTCCGGTATCTTGCATTTACTTAATTATCCCAAACTCAAACTCAAACAAGCTGGAAGAGCTGGGAAATTATGGCATTAAACACTATTCCAGGACCTGGCAAAATATTAGACGAGTTACGTAATTAAATTATTCCACGTGCTTCCTCCGTACACACGCCAGTATTTGCTTCTCTAGAAAGAATTACATTTGCTGAAGACCTTGACCCTCAGGGCTTTCTTTCTACGTTTGCAAGCGGCACAGCACGGAGCACGAGAATGCTCGCTAACAGAGAACCGCTCGTTGTTGGAAAGAGACAGAGACAGAGAGAGAGAGAAAGAGAGAGAGAGAGAGAGAGAGAGAGAGAGAGAGAGAGAGAAAGGGAACTGTTCCAAACGGCACCTATGAAAAAAGCAATAAAAACTCACCTCACATTGCAAGACAAATTGCTTCCCTCCTTTTACCCTCAACAAAATGCATTTCTTGTCTTTCAGCTGAGTTTCTTCCACAGACACAATCTGTTCCATCGTCAGTAAATTTTGCTGGTCATAAAAATAAAAAAACGACCGATTACTCCCCATCCTTCATGGCTTCTGAAGTTCAACTAGAGACCTGGTGCTTGACATTCGTGCACTTGGTGAGAGAGGGGGCCCCTCAGCCTGGCCTGTGCCCTTTAGCAGTCTGGGAGCCCTTGGGGGATGTCTGAGCTTTGCTCGCCAGCTGTGAACCCAGCTCACGGCTTCTGGCTGAGCGGCGCTTCCCCTGAGGGAGCGCACTGACCACCAGGGGGCGCCTCCCACATTGAGCATTTGCCCCTTGGTGGTCAGTGTGCGTCATAGCAACCAGTTGTTCCAACGTTCGGTCAATTTGCATATTAGCCTTTTATTACATAGGATAACATAAAGAAGATTCCTGCTGTTAAACAAAGGAAGTTGTGTTTGTTTTTTTTTTAATTTTTCAAATATTCTGAAAAGTGGGACAATTTCCTGTCTGCTGAGGACCTCACGGAGCAGCCCATTCTGTTTTCTGACACCACAAAATCCTTCCTTGACTCAGAAGTCTGGGAGTCACAGTGTGAACATCAAAACCGCATGCACGCAAGTTAGAACAGGTGCACAGCGCTTCGGAAGCTGCTTTCCAAAAACGTGTCCTCACGCCCCAGGAACCGCGCACTGTCCGTTCAACGCAACGACAGCAACTGCTGGATAACAGGCGTCAGGCTTACCCGGGACTCCCCCTCTCCTCTCCACTCAAGTCTGTTTGGAAAGAGGTAAAAGTATCGCCGCTGCCACTGGGTCAGGAACGGGTTCCCCAGTTTCAGCATGTACCCGTGCATGATGCAGTCTTTCCCCAGAGCGTAATCTGCGAGACAGAAAGTCACGGTAAGTGAAATGGGGTCTGAAACAGAATGTCTTCATGGAGACGTGCCTCGGGGAAAGAGAAGCACAAGCTTTCTGGAAAAGTCGCGTTTCTAGCAATATCCGGCATTACAGAAATCATTCCTTCCTTCTTAACATTTTTAAATTAAAGTGACTGGGGTAAAACCGGTTAACAAAATTATACAGCTTTCACGTGTAGAATTCTACAATCCGTCACCTGTACAGAACTCTACAATCCGTCACCTGTACAGAACTCTACAATCCGTCACCTGTATACTTCGTTGTGTTTACCACCCAAGGTCAGATTTCCATCCGTCACCATGTATTTGACCCCCTTTCCCCTCTCCCATCTCCCCCGCCTCTTTCCACTCTGGTAACCCCCACCCTGTCGTCTGTGTCTCTGTGCCTTTGCTGGTTGGTCTTGTTTGTTCATTCGTTACAGAAGTCATTATTTCAGTCTTTAAACACATGGGGAACTGGAAAAAAAACAGAGGTTTCTTTTGCCTACCAACATTAAACAGTTGCTTCTCAACTTCCTGAAAAATTCATAGTGGTCACTGATTGCTCTGAGAGGGCAAACGTTTGTTCTGAGACGATTTTTTCATCTATCATAATAACAGCGTAATATGCTAATTAGACCGGACCTCCTTCCAGATGAAACCCCTGGGACAGATCCAGGCAGCCGGCCCGAGGCTGGGAGGGCAGAATCCAGGCAGCCGGCTCTCGGCTGCGAGGGCCTACTCTTTCTAAAATTTTAAAAAAAATATCCAAAAGCCATAAAATCTTAAGACAATTAAAAGAGCGACAATACTGCCCTGACCGGTTTGGCTTGGTGGATAGAGGGTCGGCCTTCGGACTGAAGGGTCTCAGGTTCGATTCCAGTCAATGGCACATGCCTTGATGGAAGGCACATCCCCAGTGGGGGGTGGGGGGTGCAGGAGGCAGCTGATGGATGTTTCTGACTTTCTATCCCTCTCCCTTCTTCTCTGTAAAAAGTCAATAAAATACATTTAAAAAAAAAAAAAAAAGAGCGACAATACATAGTGAATGAAGAATGACCGATGTCTTTACTATTTTATATTCTATCTTCTCCTTTGGAAATCCCCATAGGGCCCTCAGGCACTGTAAACAAAAATAGGGCCCTGCAATTCTTTAATGCCGCCGGTGATATAAATGTGCAAGTCCGTGTACCTCTCTCTGCGAGTGACATGTAAGGTGCCAAGTTCCCCACCGGACAGGCCGAGGGAAAAGGGAAAACGCAGGCCTCTTGCTCGAAAACTATTAAGGCCATCAAGTCGGTGACAGCGGAGCCTCCCGCGGAGTGCGGGTGCGGGCAGGTCCCCCCGCCCACGACGCCGCCCTGCTCCGCCACTGTTCACGCACGCTTCATGGAGACACGTCCCAAGCAGCCCCCACGCCCTCTGAGAGGGTCCGCGAACGACCCTGCGGACCGTCTTCACACGTGTTTGTGCACAGGTGGAAAGACCGGGCCGACCTTGGGCACGCCAGGTCACACGGAAACAGGGTGCGCACGTCCCGTCTCCCCCGGAAGGCACTCGGGCCCCAATCCCGTGCCGGCGCCCCGGGCCCCGGCGGACACGCACTCCCTCGGGGGAGTCCGGGAGGCGGGCTGCTCACCCTCCTCGTGGCCCAGCTGCTTGTTCTTGGCCCTCTTCCTGGCCTCGGCCTTGTCCGTGTCGGCGTTCACCGTGTCGTAGACGGTCTCCACCACCTCCTGCTGCCAGCGCTCCGAGATGACCAGCGGGAAGTTCCTGTAGAGCTCTTGGTCGCAGTCCAGGAGCTGCGTGTGGCGAGAGCGACACGTCCACGAGCGCCCGTGGGGGAGGCGCGTGACTGTGCGGGGGGAGGGGGGCCGTGTGACTGTGCGGGGGCTGCGTGACTGCGCAGAGGGGTGGTGCGTGACTGTGCGGGGGGAGGGGGGCCGTGTGACTGTGCGGGGGCTGCGTGACTGTGCGGGGGGGGGGGCGCGTGACTGTGCGGGGGGAGGGGGGCCGTGTGACTGTGCGGGGCGGCGTATGACTGTGCGGGGGTGGGATGCGCGTGACTGTGCGGGGGGGTGGTGACTGTGCGGGGGGGGGGGGGGGGCGCGTGACTGCGCGGGGGGCTGCGTGACTGCGCAGAGGGGGAGTGACTGTGCAGGGGGCATGTGACTGTGGGGGGGGCGCGTGACTGTGTGCGGGGACGTGGCTGCGCGATGTCACACAGTCCCTTAGAACAGGTTCTGGAGGGTGACACATCCCCAAGGACCACCAGCCGCCGGCCCCTGCAAAGGGCTCCCCCTGGTGGGCACTGCACCCTCACTCCTGGGTCAGATGGCTTCACCCCCAATTTTCTTAACAACGTTCACTACAGTTTTGCTGATGAAAGCCAGCACATACAGGTGTTTATCTGGAGTATTAAAAGGTTTCTTTCTCCCTCCCTCCCTCCCTCCCGGTATTACATATGTATCCCTATTCCCCCGTTACCCCCCCCCCCCCCCCCCCCCCCGTCATCTGTGGCCATTGGTTGGGCTTATATGCCTGCATACAAGTCCTCTGGTTGATCTCTCCCCCTTAAAAGATTTTGACAACACAATAAAATTTCCATCGTGGTGAGGATATTCGATTCACGTGGAAAATAGACTCCTATCATTTTCAGAACCAGTGGAAAGGGAGAAGCCAGGAGAGTCTCCTAGCCGCCTACACTGACTCTGGAAAGCGGGGAGAACAAGATGTGGGTGGGGCTGAAACCGGTTTGCCTCAGTGGATAGATCGGGCAAGGGCATGTACCTTGGTTGGGGGCACATCCCCAGTAAAGGATGTGCAGGAGGCGGCTGATCAATGTTTCTCTCTCGTCGATGTTTCTAACTTCCTGTCCCTCTCCCTTCCTCTCTGTAAAAAAATCAATAAAATATATTATTTAAAAAAAAATGTGGGCGGGCTGACTCTCTCTCCTGACTCACTATCCGTAATGCTGTCCTATCTACGGGAAAACAGTGATACCAACCAAAGTTTGAAAAATGCCTAGGATTATACTTAAAAAACGGTGGTTACTTCACTTCCGGTGGACAGATGCGCCTCTCATCCCGACACAGGAGAGACTAGGGCAGGGGACTCACCCGAGTGCGGGTTGTGACTAACTAATTCAGTGTAGCCGGCTCTGGGGCGCGGGAAGGAAGTAGGTTTGCTTTCACGTGGTTGTTCCTCCTGCTTCCTAAAATCCCGACAAAACTGGGACTTTATTTCAATTCCAAATCGACCCACATCGGTAAGAATCTGGCCATTCTGCAGTCTACCAGACACAGAGCAGTTATCCCCAAAAGAGCTGCCGGGGTCTCTCACTCGTTTAAGTCCTGGACTTCCACATTCTGCCACCGTGCAGCTGGCCCTGCCCTTTGTTGGTGACACCCCACAGGCGGGCCGATACCCACAGACCACCGCGTTGGATTTCTGATGAGAAAGTCCCCCTTCCCTCCGACAACACGGGGGGGCGGGGGGGCGGGCAACAGCGCGCGAGCACCTTGATGCCTTTGGTGTCCTCTTCGTCGAAGGAGCCGATGTCAAAGGCGTCGGCCGCGTTCACTTCTCCCCGGGGAGGGACCAGGGGCGGAGGGTACTGGAGGGCCCAGAGGAGGGAGGGTCAGAAACCAGGGGCCCCGCCGGCCCCGCCCCAACCACCAGCCCATAGAGAGAGAGAGAGAGAGAGAGAGAGAGAGAGCATGTTACGGGTTTCTCAGAGGGGCTGCTGCCCTGAAAGGCCCCAAAGGGAGACCTCAGATCTTAGACACATTTAAGGGGAAGCCTTAATTGGTTTGGCTCAGTGGAGAGAGTGTCGGCCTGCAGACTGAAGGGTCCCGGGTTCGATTCCGGTCAAGGGCATGTACCTTGGTTGCGGGCACATCCCCAGTGTGGGGTGTGCAGGAGACAGCTGATCAATGTTTCTCTCTCATCGATGTTTCTGACTTTCTATCCCTCTCCCTTCCTCTCTGTAAAATAATTAATAAAATATATATTTTTAAAAAAGATATGGGAATTATGCTGATAATACAATCATGCGAATTCTTAAGTTATGTGGCATTGAGCTAGAAAGTGTATGTCAGTTTGCGGTGAATGTTTTCTGTACATTTTTATCTCTAAAAATACAAAAATACAGTCGTGCATTGAGATAAAACGTCAAGAGGATGATCTAAAGCTAAGAAGCCTCAATCCCGTGGGCATTTGAATTAGCTTACATATCTGTTCCATGTCCCCACTTACTAATTTGTGCAGGAGATATTTTGAAAACGTTTAAACTGGGGAAGAAGAGGCGGCAGCCAGGGGTCCCCCAGGAGCGAGCCAGCCATCCAGCCGCCCTTGGACGGAAGAGCAAAGAAGGACTCCGTGGACGGGAAGCTGGGAGGGGTTAGGGGGCGGGGACCCTGGGGCCAGAGCCGGGAAGCAGGGACAGGGAGCACGTGGGTGCCCAGGTTGGGGTCCCCCCGGGGAGTACCTTTTGCAAGTAGACGTGCTGCCAGTCGATGCCCCGGAAGAAGCTGTGCTCCTTCACTTCCCGAGACCTGCAGCGGAGAGGCGTGACAGTGAGCGCGCCCTGAGGGAGCCCAGAGACAGTCTGCAAAAACGCTCTCCTGCCGGGAACACAGAGGAGTAGCCGTGCCCTGTCCCTTCAGCGAGCGAGGGGGAGACTCTCCCAAAGCAACACGGGAAACAGGGCGACGCTCAGCAACGCCGCTCGCCGTGCATGCCCGGCCGGTGTGGCCCCGGGGGTCTGAACCAGCTCCCGGTCTCGGCACATGCCTGGGTTATGCGCCGGATCCCCAGTAGGGGGCGTGCAGCAGGCAGCTGTCAATGTCTCACTCACATCTCTGTTTCTCCCTCTCCCTTCCTCTCTTCCTCTCAAAACCAACAACAAAAACAACTTGGTAAGAAGTTGGTGACTCCTTCAGCTCGTGAATTACGGGACACACAAGACAATACACGTACTTCCCATGTGACCCTCGGCCCCCGCTCCCCCCCGCCCCAGCTTTCACGGACCAGGAAAGGACATGGTGCAAATGAGCGTTTTCTGCCCCGAGGGGAGACCCCGGCAGGCGAGCGCCAGCCTACCCGCCGCCGCGGCAGCCGAGCCGCTCGCTGACCTCCCGCTGCAGCAGCCCCTCCAGCAGCGCCTTCAGCTCCGGGGAGAAGGTGTCGGGAAGCTCCACGTCCTGGGGGGGCGGGGGGGAGGGACGAGAACACCATTTCAACAGCACGTTCATGGCAAAGCTGCCTCCACGCCCACCCAGGCTGGGAGACCGCCTTGCCGAGGAGGACAGTGCTCCAGGTGACAGATTCGCCACCAATTTGCATTTCCTCTGAAGCCGTGACGGCGATCCTGCGACACGCGTGTCAGCCCTGACACGCGGAGCCATTTGGGGATGACACGCGGCCGCATGCGGTCGCACACAGAGAAGTATGGCTGTTTTTTTTTTTTCTCGAAGTCACACACCACCCGAGTTATGCTCGGTTTTTGGGGGGGTTTTTTGGCACATTTTGACACACTGAGCTCAAAAGGTTGCCCATCGCTGCTCTAAAGAAACATAAGACGGCCGAAGCCGGTGTGGCTCAGCGGATAGAGCGTCGGCCTGCGGACTGAAGGGTCCCAGGTTCGATTCCCGTCAAGGGCATGTACCGTGGTGGCAGGCACATCCCCAGTAGGGGGTGTGCAGGAGGCAACTGATGGATGTCTCTCTTTCTCTCTCATCGATGTTTCTAGCTTTCCGTCCCTCTTCCTTCCTCTCTGTAAAAAAATCAATAACATATTTTTTAAAAAAGAAACATAAAACGGGCATCAATCATCTCCAGAGCCGATCAGAAAAGAATCCCAAGGTCTCCTCCCTCCTCCGCGCCTAGGTCATTTCCCCTCTTTTCTTTGTTTTCTTTGTCTTTGCTCTTGCTTTCCTCTATCTGTTTCTTACTGATGGTGAGCAAATCTTGATTCCTGCCTTACCATCCATTCCCGCTATTTCCCCCCTCTGTTGAGGTTCTCCCAGGGGCCGCATCTCCGCGTATGTATCTTAAGAAAGCAGTAAGGTGTCACGTGGGCGGCGAAGGGCCTGGGGCAGCCGCTCGGCTCCTTACCGCAGTCAGGGTCATCCGGTCTATCTCGTGCTTGTCTTTGGTCTTGTGTTGTCTGAACGGGCTGTGGCTGCGGGAAGGAAGGACACGGTGGTTAACGGGGCACCAGCCAGCATGGCACATGCCCCTGACAAACGTTCTTTCGCTGTTGGTTCAAAACTACCGACGTACAAAAGCCGTCAACGCCGATCGTTTTCAGAGGAAAAAAACTGGCGATCAGACAACGTGAGGCCCGGGAACAGCAAGGCGTACGTTCATCTGCTCTGCCTGATCCTCTCGTCAAGGGACTAAGGAAACACGCTTCAGCAAATACATTCCGGCTGATGTTTCAAAATATCGGTAACAGAAACTACGCCCCGGTCAGCGGGGCTCAGTCGGTTGGAGTGCCATCCCATGAACCAAAAGGTTGCCGGTTTGATTCCCAGCCAGCGCGCATGCCCAGGTGGTGGGTTCGATCCCTGGTCAAGATGCGTATGAGAGGCAACCGATCAATGTTTCTCCTCTCTCTCTCTCTCTCTCTCTCTCTCTCTCTCTCTCTCTCCCCTCTCTCTCCCTCCCTGACACACACACTCTCTCTCTCCCCCTTCTCCCTTGCTCTCTCTCTAAAAATCAATAAAAACATATTTTTAAAAAAATGATTAGCCAACACGAAAATGAAAGTCATTTATACAACACTTGTCATGTTAAGTGTTTGAGACAATTTTTTTTAAAGAAAAAGGTTATGAGTCCCTCAAGGACCTATAGTCAAATCAAAACATGATCACGACGAACACGTCCCCCCCCCCTCGAGAAAACAGCCATTGTAAGCAATAAATTCCTCTGATGCTGACAGCGACAAAGGGAGCCCCGGGCTGCTGACCCCCTCTTTACTTATGGAGACCCCGGTCGCCCCAGTCAGACGGCCGGGGTTCACGCTGGGACTGGCGGTACACCGGCCGGGGGCCAGTCCTGTAAAACTTCAGCCTCAACTTCTCCATCGCTAAAGGGGCACACGGCCACCCACTTCACAGAAACGGTGACAAACAGCCACAGGGAGGCCTGCGCCAGCAGTGAAGACAGCGGCAGTGAGCGAGGTATCTAATGGAGAGGCTATGTGTGAAATCAGCCAGGTTGAGCCTTACTTTACAAAATGAGTGTCTGCTTGATCAGCTCCGGAACACCAAGTATTCTTACCCTTTACCCTGTTTTGTTTTTAATATTTTTTATTGATTTTTTTTTTTTTTTTTTTACAGAGAGGGAGAGAGAGAGAGAAACATCGATGAGAGAGAAACACCGATCAGCCGCCTCCTGCACACCCCCTACTGGAGATGTGCCCGCAACCAAGGCACGTGCCCTTGACAGGAATTGAACCTGGGACGTTTCAGGCCGCAGGCTGACGCTCTATCCACTGAGCCCAACCGGTTTCGCTTACACCATGTTTTTAAAACTCCGGAGAAGCTGGCTTTTCCAGGCAATCTCAGCACATAGAGAGACCAGTTAACATGCAAATTCGAAAACCACAGCCTCACTGACTTGTTTCTGTGAAGATTACAGAAGGAATGTGAGCAAATGATTCTGTTTTCTTACAGTAAGACATGTCTGTAGAATTACTGACCCTATAGATTTATTTATAAGGCACATGCAACATAATCTAAGATGAGATGTGTAAAATATTCTCAAGTTAACGCTTGGAGAGAGATTAGAATGTCGAACACACAAATCAACGGGATTTACCCAAAAAACTAAAATCGCACGAATCTTTGTACTGCCACTTACTGGGCCAGATCCGGCCATCCGACCGAATTAGGGAAGCCATGCGTTCAATTGGCTCTTGAGGACATTACTACTTTCCAGATATTTATTATCTTCACTATTTTAATTCTCATTTTGTACAACAGGGGGCACTCTCACGCCTTCTTTTATTTCTCATCACGCAAGTCAAATACAAAGTTACTGCCATCTCTTAAAAGCACTGATTTGAAAAAAAAAAAAATACATATTAACAAGGACAATTAGTACCAAGAAGATTGGAAGTATTTTTGAAAATCAAATAGGATAGAACAGCAAACAGTACTGCTTTGTTACCTATAAGATAGTCTAACGTTAAAAAATAAAATAAAATAAAATAACACTGGCATCATTCCTCTATGCAAAATAGAGGAAGATATGAGCACGTTCATGGTTCAGAAGGACAGGAACAAAGTGTATTATTAAATCTGGCTAAAACCTTGGTCTCTCTGCTCCGCACAGCTCTTCCCGCCAAGTCCCTGAAGGTGTGCAGGGGACTGACTGTGTGAGGATCTTGGGGTTCCTGCGGCCCCCCACGCCCTGATGCAGCTCCTGGTGCAGCGCCAGAGAGCCCGCTCCGCCCTTGACCCCGGGGCTCGCCTGCACCTGCTGCTGGCCCTAACCCAGTTGGCTCAGTGGGTAGAGCGTCGGCCTGCGGACGGAAGGGTCCCAGGTTCGATTCCGTTAAAGAGCGTGTGCCTTGGTTGAGGGCACATCCCCAGTGGGGGGCGTGCAGGAGGCGGCTGATCGATGTTTCTCTCTCATCGCTGTTTCTAACTTTCTATCCCCCTCCTTTCCTCTCTGAAATCAATAAAAATATATTATATATATATTTTTAAAAAAGCCTTTCATGAGACAGGAGGGAGGCCTGCCAGGGGGCTGCAGCCAGAGCCGGCGAGCGAGCGCCAGAAACATTTCCGGCACACGGGCCCTCGCACGGCCAAACCCACGTTATAAACAGAGACTGTCCCCGTCCGACTGGAGAGGGCCCGGCCGGGGTTCGGAGAGGAGTCGAGGCTCCTCAGCTCTGCACTGCAGAGCTGGGAAACGTGGCTCTTTCAAGCGAAGAGCCCGGCGCGCATCTGCTCCCAACGCGCTCCTGATGGTTTGTTCTCTGTGAACGAAACCGGAGGTTCGGTTTCTGTTTGGGAGAACGTTTCAGAAAACCCCAACAGCAGCGACCTCCGTGGGGAGCGAGCCACGCAGTGCTCCCGGGTCCCGTGTGATCGTGGCTGCTCCCCCCGAGAGCCGCGTTCCCCCGGCGGCACGGCGACATTCCCGCCGCGCCGGGGACCGTGATGGGGACGATCCCCAGGGGCAGCGGTCCGACGCAGCTCTGGAGTCACAGACAGAGTGGGAGAGCCGCACAGGCCCCTCCCCGGGGGTGGGAAGATCACTCAGAAGATGACAAATGATGGCTCCCCCGCCAGACACGCACCCCATCATCGCAGTGAAACAATGGGTTCAAAAACGCAGCCAGGGATCAAAACCTCTTACGTCGAAGATTAATTTTAAGATAGCAAAGAGACTGTGTTGCGTGCATTTCGAACCGGAGCCAACAGCTGCCAACAAGATCAAAACGTGCCTTGTCGTCTGCACCCGGAACCGCTGCAACACCCTCAGACACAGCTCGACTCTCCCAAGACCCCCCTCTCCTCCAGGGGCTCCCTTCCTGCGTCGGACACCTTTGGGGACAATCAATGGTGACAAGCATAAGATCAGGCAACAGGGCTATCCTTTTCCCGGAGAGCCGTGGTCGGCAGACTGCGGCTCTCGAGCCACATGCAGCTCTTTGGCCCCTTGAGTGTGGCTCTTCCACAAAATACCTCGGCCTGCGTGAGTCTAGGTTGAAGAAGTGGCGTTAGGAGAAGTTGAAGTTTAAAAAATGGGGCTCTCCAGAGAAATGTCCATCGTCATCCTGTTGATACCTGGCCCTGTGGACGGATGAGTTTGCCGACCGCTGCCCTGGACCACTTCATGGCAGGTGTTCTGAATCCTGAACCAATGCGTTCAACGCTCGAGCTGCTTTGCGGTTTTCCATCCTCCTGAACACCCTGTCAGGGCGCATTCTGCATCTCTCGCCTCCTCTCGGGCGGACGCCCCGCCAGAGACCCCGGCGAGCCAGCGGCGTGCGCCCACCGGCCCGCTGACTCCAAGGGGGGGTCGCAGGATGTCTCGGGAGGGGGCGGCTCTCTCTGGCGAGCCTTGCAGAAGCTCCCTAATGAGGTCAGCTGGTCTGATGATGGGAATTAAGCCCACCCAGGCTCCACAAACACAGTAATTCAATTGGGGACCCACAAGCCCTGCCTCCCGGGGCAATAATGCAATTTCAGTGCCCACGGGGACAGGGGGAGCGGGGATCCGCTGGGTCGGCGGAGTCCCGGGGGCTCGGGACCGAGCGCAGGGGGGGGGGGGCAGCCCCCTCCCAGATGTGCTGACGGGAAGAAGATGAGGGCGGGAAAGGGAGACAGGCGGCCAACACCAGCCTCGCGTGCCCACGAGAGAGAGGTCCACGGGAGGGTCTGGACCCGGACATTCCCGCGGCGAGTCCTCTGTCTCTTTGTGAGCGAAGAGCAGCCCCCGCCACGTGCTGAGAACGAACGCTCTCGCTTGTAATTGGCTGCAGGTTCCTAAGCTCCACGGCGGAACCAACGGCGCCGCATCGTTCCACAGGGGACAGGTTTTAAGGTTGCTCTCCCCCTGTCATCCGTCCACGCGACGTCTCCGTGCCCGGTAGCTTGGGAGGAAGGGTCCCTTCCAACCGGATTAATTAAAAACACTGAGCTACACAACCCCATCCCTGCGTCTTGAAAACAACTTTCCGCGGGAGTACAAGCAAACGGGCATTTAAGACGGCTTCCTCGCGGGCCTTCATCCGCGTGTGTAGGCCTCACGCTGACCTAGGCCGGCGGTCGGCAAACTCAGAGCCAGACACCAACGGGACAACGACTGAAATTTCTTTGGAGAACCAAATTTTTTAAACTTCAGCTTCTTCTAGAACGCCACCTCTTCAAAACAGACTCGCCCGGGCCGTGGTATTTCATGGAAGAGCTGCCCTCAAGGGGCCAAAGAGCCGCATGTGGCTCCAGAGCCGCAGTTTGCCGACCACAAACCTAAGCGCATGAGACAATCATGAGTCATTCATGGGCATGGGGGGGGGGGGGGAGGGGGGGGAATAAGTTCCAACTTTGTCAATTACCCACATTTTAAGATTAACACTTATTCTCAAATAAGGGGTATCGATGGAAATATTTGAAAGCCGTCTTATCTTATTATTTAAAAATTTTTTTTCCCCACCGAGACCGGTTTGGCTCAGTGGCTAGAGCGTCGGCCTGCGGACTGAAAGGTCCCGGGTTCGATTCCGGTCAAGGGCATGTGCCTTGGTTGCAGGCACATCCCCAGCAGGGGGTGTGTGGGAGGCGGCTGGTCGATGTTTCTCTCTCATCGATGTTTCTGACTTTCTGTCCCTCTCCCTTCCTGTCTGTGAAAAATCAATAAAATATCTTTAAAAAATATATTTCTTTTCAAAGCAGCCTCATTCCAGACTTAAGAACGCGGTCACTCCGACGGGATACGGAATACAAACGCCACAACGTCAGCTTTCTTCTGGAACCTCACGGGGGGCGGGGACACAGCGCTCGCGTCCCCGAGGCAGAAAGCGCTTCACTGAGATTAGCAGGTGGCTCACAGGTCACGGTGGGACCCGCAACAGCATCAGGGCCCCGGGACGGCTGCCAGCCCTGACCCTGACCCCAGCCCAGGCCCCCCTGCCGCACCCCCACCCCCACCCCCCCCCACCCCCGGTGCCTCACTCACCCCCGCAGCAGTTTGAAGAGCATGCAGCCCAGGGAGAACCAGTCGGCGCTGCTGTCGTAGGCCGTGCCCTTCTGCAGCACCTCGGGCGCCATGTAGCCGTGCGTGCCCCTGCGGGGAGGGAGGGTGGGTGTTAGCAGGGCATGGGCACCTCCTGCGGTGGGCACCTCAGCTAATGGCAGTAGCTGCGAGCAAGGACGATGGAGCCGCTGCTCAGACGTGACCCATCCGACACCCCCGGGGGAAACCACCTTCTCTGTCCTAATCGGTACGTGGGCGAATCTCAGTGGATCACCCCACGGAGTCAACGTGGAGGCTAGTTCTCCGCCGTGGAGGCGGCATCTGAGGCCGGTTGGCCCCGCCTCCACCAGGACAGCGATGGGGAGGGGGAGGCCTCCTGCCGACCGACCGACCTGGAGCTCCTGCGAGGAGCCCCGTGGGACAGGGGACCGCGCCGCAGTGCCGTGCACTTTGACGGCAGTTCTGGCCCCCGATGTGCCAGGTGGTGGCCTGGCTCTTCGACCATGGAAAGCAGATAATGGTAACCGCACGCTCCAGGGCTTCTGTGAGGGCAACAGCCCATTCAAAGCAGCAAGCGGTGCCTGCCGGGGGGGCAGCTGAGGCCAAACTGAGGGCGCCAGGAACACTGTGGCTACCAGCACCCCACACCCTGTTCACCTCCCGGAGGACAGGGGTCCTTTCTGTCGTGGTCACCGCGGCAACGCCGGCGCCTAGCCCACGGCCAACGTCAATGAACACGTGTTGTTGCCCTCATTCAATGACTGAACCCTCACAACCGTCCTCGGAATAACCCCGGGTTCGGAGAAGCCCTGGGGCCCGTGTGAACGCACCCCGATCACGCGTGGCCACCACCACACGCAGTCCAGCGTGCCCGGGGGGAGGGGGGCAGGGGCGGCGGAGGCCGTGGTGTCGGGGAGGGGCTCCTGCGTGGACAGGTGGAGGACTGACCCACGTTAAAAAGCTTGAGCTGCGAGGAGATGTTCGGTTTTTAATTTTAAAAGTATTCCTAATTTATCTTCAGAAAGAAAAAAGAAAAAACAACAACAACAAATGGTTGTTTTTGAAAAGGAAGGAACAGGTCGATGGAAAGAGAGAGACTGAACTCTGGCCTCCCCGGAGCGTTCTCCATCCCGCTGCCTCCGCACGTGGCCCGCGGACTATTTCGTTCCTCCTCCCCGCGCCCTTCAGAGGTTTACCACCGAGGGCCGGCTGGTGAGCCAGGAGGTTCCACTCCCAGGCAGGGCACAGGCCCGGGTGGCGGGCTGGATCCCCAGTGTGGGGCGTGCAGGAGGCAGCTGCTCTCTCATCTATGTTTCTCTCTCTCTCTCTCTCTCCCCCTTCCTCTCTGAATTCAATAAAATACATACTTAAATAAAATCACCGCTGGCAAGAAAAAACGGGGGAGGAGCGTGTGCATGTGGACGATAACGCGTGGCCGGGGCGGGGTCCGAGGGAACAAACGGGCTGCAGGGGAGAAATGACGGGGGACAGAGGCGACCCGCTACTCACACACTCGCGTGCGGCTTCTTTTTGGAGAAGTCACAGGCCAGGCCGAGATCGGATATCCGGACGTGTCCGTACTCGTCCAGGAGGATGTTTGCGGGCTGAGGAGAAAGAGAAGGGGATCTGAGAGCGTTCCGGGTGCCTCATTCTCTCATCACAGTTCCTCCCTGACCACGAGTCCTCGCTCTGGACGGTCACCGCCGAGGGCATGAGGCTGAGCGCGACATTGGCCCCGTTAACTTCCGCCGAGAGTGGTAAGGATGGGAGCGAGGGATTCTAAAGAAAAAAGGGGCTGAAACCAGTTTGGTTTCTGATGGAAGGGTCCCGGGTTCGAGTCCGGTCAAGGGCATGTACGTTGGTTGCGGGCACATCCCCAGTAGGGGGTGTCCAGGAGGCAGCTGATCGATGTTTCTTTCTCATCGATGTTTCTAACTCTCTATCCCTCTCCCTTCCTCTCTGTAAAAACCAATAAAATACATGGGGAAGAAAAGAAAAAGGGGCACAGGGCAGAGCGCGGGCAGTGCGCACAGCTCATCAGAGTTAAAGAGCGTGCTCTTTACTCAGAGTTCCAGCTGGGACACTGTGCCTCTGGGAATCAATCGCAAGGACTTCTGGGAAGGAGGCCATGAGGCACAGGACAGAGAGGAATCTTGCAAGACGGTACCGGCGCTGACCTAAGAAATCCAAGTTCTCCACAGAGCCACACGGGTCCCCCAATCAGTCATCTCTGTTGACCCGGGCCCGATCCACCCACCAAATGACCAAATGTGATTTTGACCGCAACTCCGATGAGATGTCGCCACTGGGATTAGATTTGGCCAGCCTAATCACGGGAAACAAAGCTCCTCTCCCCGATATACATTGAATTACAGTCGTCTTAATCCTTCTGTGCTGGAGAGAGCACCATTGTTTTGCTTGAAATAAAAATAATGGCATGCTATTATGACGACGGAGCATGAATAATCATGAGTGACGAGAATGAGGTTGGAATGGAAACGAAATAATACCACTGCCTACTAAATAGCTTAGAAAACAAAACCATGGCAGGAAGACGTTTAGACGCCGGTTATGGATGCAAATGAAAAGGCACTGCAACGGTACTTCCTCGATCTTCGGCATGTATTTTATTCCTCTGCAGAACTCACAGGAGCAAAGGAAACGTCCCATGCCAGCCAGAGCCTAATTATTTCCAATTCGATGAAAACCATGTCTTCCCTTATGCTCTCGTGAAAATTAAGAGAATAACTGATTCACTTCGAAGAAAGCTTTGAAATTGCATGCCCCCTACTGGGGATGGAGCCCACAACCCGGGCATATGCCCTGATTGGGAATCGATCCCATGACCTCTAGGTGCTTGGGATGATGCTCAACCACTGAGCAACACCGGCCGGGCACCAGTGAGATTTTTTTTTTAAAAGAAAACAAGACCGGAAGCCCAAGCATAGCACGCTGGGGGTTCTGTAGCTCAGGGAAGGATCTAGAACAAGCAATCTATCTATCCGTGCTTTTAAAGGTAGCCTTGAAATGTGAAGCTCTGGCACTGGCCTTTGGGGGAGAAGCTCTGCAGGCCGGCCAGCCTCGCCCCCCCAGTCCCCTTGAACTCTGACCTGGCCAGCCTCTGCCCCGGCTCACCCGGGTGTGCCCTGTGAGACACAGTCCTTTGCTTGCTATCTCTGCATGTCCCCCGTTCCGACCCAGAGCCAGGCCCAAGGCAGTGGCTTGGTGAGCATCAGCTGGAGCACCATCAATGGCAAAAATGAGCGGCAACACCAGAAAGCGCCTGCTTTTCCCCGAATTAACCCGTTAAAATCTTGGGATGAGCGTCTGAGCTGCGCCCTGCACTGTAGCAGGCACTGGGGTGACTGGCCACTAGGACAGACACGAGCTCAGAGGACAGAGTTTGGAGTCCCGGAGAGACCGGCATCACACGGGGTGCCGGGGCTGAGTGAGGAAAAGGTCGGGAATGTCCCGGCCCCGGTGACCGGGAGCCGGCTGCACGGCTCACCTTCAGGTCCCGGTACACGACGAAGCGATGGTGCATGTGCTCCAGCCCCAGGATGATCTCGGTGGCGTAGAAGCGCATCTCCTTCTCGGAGAACACCCCGTGCTGGGACAGGTGGTAGTGCAGGTCGCCCCCTGGAGGCGGAGGCGCAGGGTTTATTTTAAAAGTCGCTGTCCTACAGAAGGAACTGTGTGACATTGAAACTGGGACTCGGAACTGTTGGGACATTGAAATTGAGACTCCAACATTTTTTTTGTTCTTGTATGTTTATTTCTAGTATGCAGAGGCAAGATTTTTTAAAAGAAAACAAACGGGGGAGGGGGAGGATAGATACAGAGGCAAAGAAGCATTGAACAAACTGTCAAACTACAACAGGAAGGCAGGGGAGGGGAGGGGCGGGGGCTGTAAGAGATCAACTGAAGGACTTGTAAGCATGCATGTGAGCATAACCAATGGATACAAGACACTGGGGGGGGGCAGGGGGGGTGGGCAGGTGAGGGCATGTGCTGGGGAGTAGAGGAGGCTGGGGGGGTGTTAATGGGGGAAAAAGGAGACATATGTACTACTATTTGTAATCCTTTAAACATAAAAGAATAGATAAGTAAAATTTAAAAAATAAATAAAAAAACACAAGTCGCTGTCATCCCAAAGGGCCAGCATGCCTCCCTCTGATTTCTGACAGTCACGTGCACAGAGTCCCACAGAGCACAGGCCGCTGTGTCTGGCTTCTTTTGTTCGTTACCATGTCTGTGAAACCCCTTCATGTCGTGGGGCAGATCAGTCTTACGTCAAACACTCAAAAGATAATAAAACATCCCGGGGACTTCAAAATAGGCACTTTATTCACTGGATTGCATGCCTCTTTATTTCGGCTCATCACCGGAAAGACTTCCAGTGCATCCCATGTCGCTTTCCAGCATTGGAAACCATTTTTCTACCTAAACCTTGTTCGCCGTCCTGAGGGTCATGTTTCATCTACAGTCTAAAGGCACAGCTGATCTGGGCTCACGGCACAGGAGATCGGGCGAACATCCTTCCAAGTTGGATTTTAAATACATCTAACCTCTAGTCATTTCACTCCTAAAAGTCGAGGGCCAGGAAACAAGCTAATTAAAGATCCAGGTCAGCCCTGACCGGTTTGGCTCGGTGGATAGAGCACCGGCCTGGGGACTCAAGGGTCCCAGGTTCGATTCCGGTCAAGGGCATGATGTACCTTGGTTGCGGGCAGATCCCCAGTCAGGAGTGTGCAGGAGGCAGCTGATCGATGTTTCTCTCTCGTTGATATTTCTAATTCTCTAGCCCTCTCCTTTCCTCTCTGTAAAAAAAATCAATAAAATATTTTTTTTAAAAAAGAAAAGAAAACGAAGCTCTAAAAAAAAAAAAAAGAAAAGAAAAGAAAAGAAAAAGTCCAGGCCAGCTGCATTCCAGAAAATCACGTTTTGCTGGAAGTATTTTATGAAAATCTCTTCTAGGAAATGCAGCTTCCGGGGAAAGACTGGGAGGGGCGGCGGAAACCCAGGCCGACACTTGAAATGGGTTTTAATCGGGTTGGAGAGTGAGTGGCGGCCTCCGTCTTCAGGGGCAAAAACTACGGATCGCCAAGACCCAACCTCCCTCAGTGAGTCCGACCTCGCAGGCCTCGCTTACCATTCATCAGGTCCAGGATGAAGCAGAGCTTATCTGGAGTATGGAAGGCGTAGGTCATGCAGACAATGAAAGGACAATCCTAGGGAGAAGGGGAAAAACATGAAAATGTGTAAGAAAAGCAAAAGCTTCCCTGAAAAGCACAGGAGCTACCAAACATCGGCGGCTGATTTGGTTTCCAATCCTCCCCCGAGGAGTGAGGACCATCTCCCATCGTTGTCTGGAGAGCGTGGTAGGGAGCGGGGAGAGGAGGAGAGAGAAAGAGAGAGACATCGATACGGCAGAGATACATGAATGGGGTGCTTCCCACATGCGCCCCGACATGGGACAGGGATCGGACCTGCAACCGAGGACATGCCCTTGACCGGGAACCGAGCCTGCGACCTCTGGTGCACAGGCCGACGCTCTAACCACTGAGCCCCGCCAGCCAGGGCCGGCTCCAGGTCCTTGCAGCCACGCCCTGCCCTGCGCACGGGGCGCAGGCACCTGCGGGGTCACTGACCCGGAACTGTCACGGGAAAGCGGTCCGGGAGCGTGAAGAAACGCACGGAGACACGGCGCTGCTGACGGAGCAGGCGACCACAACGGTCCTCTCTGGCTCAGATTCGGTCCGGACTCTTCCGTCTACACCCGTGGTCGGCAAACGGTGGCTGGAGAGCCACCTGCGGCTCTTTGGCCCCTTGCGTGTGGCTCTTCCACAAAATGCCACGGCCTGGGCCAGTCTATGTGGAAGAAGTGGCGTGACAAGAAGTTGAAGTTTAAAAAATGTGGCTCTCCAGAGAAATGTCCATCGCTGTCCTGCTGATATCTGGCTCTGCGGACGGATGAGTTTGCCGACCGCTGGTCTACACCTTCCTCGCAAGACTCCGATCCCACAGAACAACCCCGATGCCTCCTTGGCTAGACTTCTTGTTGGTCTACATTTTGGCTCCGGTGGGCCAACTCTCCATTTCCATCTCTGATGCTGACGTTGGGACAAGCATACCACGGGAGGTAAAATGTTGTCTCTATCGTTGCCTGGGAACACTGAGAACAACAGGGAGATTAAACGAACGGGGAAAGTGGAAAGAACACAGGGGGGCCAGGGCCTGCTCAGCTGGGCGGTAACAACGTCAATTCTCCCCGAAGTGGACTAAAGATCCCAGGCCACCTTTCATTAACATGGAAACGGACAAGCCGCTTTTAGAACGTACAGGGCAGTGGCCGGCAAACTCACGAGTCCACAGGGCCAAATATCAACAGGACAACGATTGAAATTTCTAACTTAACTTTTAAACTTAAACTTCTCCTAACGCCACTTCTTCAAAACAGCCTCTCCCAGGCCGTGTGTGGTATTTTGTGGAAGAGCCACCCTCCAGGGGCCAAAGAGCCGCCGGAGGCTCGCGAGCCGCGGTTTGCTGACCGCGGTATAGGGTAACATAGACAAGAAAAGTTTGTGTAACTCCTGAAGAAAAACAAAGCTGGAAAACGCCCAGTGCTGGCGACCAAGCCTTATTATAAAGCAACAGCAATTCAATGGGGCATTAACCCCGGGACAAACACGGGATCCGTGGGACAGAGCAGAGAATCCGCACACAGGCCCGGGGAACAGACGGCCAGCTTATCAGTGACAGAGTGACACGGCAGAGGAGAGGGAGGGACAGCCTGTTCCGTCATCGGTGCTGCGGCAACGGGGTTCCATGTGCTGAAGGCTTGGCAGATGTGACCCCTCGTCCCTACCTCACACCACTCCGAGGCAGAGACAGAGCGCACGGTAAGACCACGACGCCCCCAAGAGAAAACCGAGAGCAGCCTCCAGGACTCAGGAAAGGCTTCCCCAGCAGGACCCAGGAAGCACCAGCAACGAGACACTGACAAACCGGCCCGAAACCGAGTCAACAACGTCCGTGCTTCGGAAGACGGCAGTCAGGGGGCGAACAGGCGAGTCGCAGGATGCGGGGAAATATCTGTAACCCATCGACGCAATAAGGACTCTTAGACTAGATAAAGAACGCCTGCATGGCCCTGACCGGTTTGGCTCAGGGGACAGAGCGTCGGCCTTCGGACCGAAGGGCCCCAGGTTCGATTCCGGTGAAGGACATGTACCTTGGTGGCAGAAACATCTCCAGTAGGGGGTGTGCAGGAGGCAGCTGATGGATGTTTCTCTCTCATCGATGTCTCTACTTCTCGATCCCTCTCCCTTTCTCTCTGTGAAAAATCAATAAAACATATATTTTTAAAAAAAAGAACTCCTGCATGTTAACACAGGGAGAAAGCCATCCGCTCAACAGAAAAAGGGCAACGACTCCTGATAATGACAGTACCCAGTGGGCACTGCACAGAAGCGGCCATCAGATGGCCCACGGGCCCATGAACACATGCTGAACCTCAGCTGTCCCCAAGGAAATGCTAATTAGAAACCACACATGCCGTCCCTGGAACTCACAAGTACCGGCTGAAACCGGCCATGCCGGGTGTTGGAAAGGCACGGAGTCAGAGGCTGCCAGGAGTGTGCCACGGAACCAGCCCTTCCCCAAGCTGCTTGGGTGGCATCCGCTAAGGCCGAGCACCGTCCGAAACCCAGTGACCGGCGTTTCCACCCGGGGCTGTGCCCCTCCGGGGGTCTGTCCTTGCTGCACCCAGAGGGCTGCAAGAGAAGGCTCCTCACAGCACCGTTCAAAACAGCCCGTTGGCTCAGTGGATAGAGCGTCGGCCTGCGGACTTGAAGGGTCCCAGGTTCAGTTCCGGTCAAGGGCCCGTGCCTGGGGTTGTGGGCTCGATCCTCAGTGGGAGACTTGCAGGAGGCAACCAATCCATGATTCTCTCTCATCATGGATGTTTCTATTTCTCTCTCCCTCTTCCTTCTTCTCTGAAATCAATAAAAATATTAAAAAAAAAAAACCCCACAGCCTAAACCAGCAAACAACCCAAACGTCTACCACCCGAGAACGGGTCCCGAAACTGTGGCCCCTCGACGCAACGGAACGCCAGAGAACAAGGGTCGGCAAGGTTTCCGTGCCAAGGGTCAGAGAGCAAATCCTTGAGGCTTTGCAGGCCCCGGCAGCCTCTGTCAGGCAGTCTGCTCGTTTTCTCTGCAACCTGTTACAAACACCCGGGCCATTCCAAGTTCATGGGCTGCGCCAAAGGAGGCCGCACGCCTGATCGGGTCCAGAGGCTATACATAGCGTGCCAGCCCGTGTTTAGCTGCGGGAGGCACTGTGGCCACGCACAGGGACCCAGACGAATGTCACACGTTAACGCTGAGCGAGAGGAGCCGGACACAGAAGGGAGCGTTTATATAAAGTTCAAACGGGGGCAGAGCTAAATTACGGTGTGTGAGCGCGGTTGGCAGTTAGTTGGGCGTGGGGCGAGTGGCTGAGAGGGGCATGCAAAGGCCTCTGGGACACTGGTAACTCTCTATCCCGTGATCTGGGTGCTGGACACGCACGTGGGCTCCCCTGGGAGACTTCATCAGCGCTGTGCTAGATCTATAGCCCCGTCTATTCACACTCAGTGGCCAGATGATGGTGATCTCTGGACACACAATAATCTGGCCACTCAGTGTACATCCTATGTAATAAAAGGCTAATATGCAAATGGTCCCCTCGACCAGGAGTTCTACCAGCAGGCAGGCCAACCAACCACCCATGTCCCCTCCCCCTGGCCAGACCCTACACATGCACGAATTCATGCACCGGACCTCTAATACACACACACACACACACACACACACACTCTCTCTCACACAATGAGTGGCCAGATTATTATTCATTCAGAGATCATCATAATCTGGCCACTCAGTGCAGATTCCTTATATACAGTGAATGCTTCTCCTCCACTGATTCAAATTAAAAAACGGTATAAACTCTCTATATCCACTTTTGTTTAACCGAAGAAGAAAAAAAAGAATTACTAAATTCCAAGTTTTAACAGAACAATCTGCCGACAGAATTCACATCGTTCAAACTTCTGCATGGAAGGCACCCAGCTCAATTGGAGTTCACACATCCCTGTACGCTAAAGACGCGTGACCTCAACACCAATCCCCACAAACCCTCCAGGGGAAATTACTTCAGAGTGAGTTACAAAATCTCCTTCGGGGGTTCCCTCGTTTCCCTCGGAGTTCGGTTGCGATGGTGGTAATGTTTCCTGACGTGGAGATCTGTTTTGCTTTCAATGGGCAAAATAAAGGTGCTCTTGCTTTTCTATTAAAAGCCACGTGACCTTCAGGGAATGGTGGGGGGAGGGAGAGGCAATCCTCAGAAAGCACCCATGTTTCTCCAGACCATCCCACTCGCCTGCTGCTCCTCCCTCAGTGGGGTTCCCCGCGCATTCTGGTTCCTGATCTGCCGAGCGGGTCCTCTGTAGCGAGGAAAAGTGGGCGGCCCCAGAACTTAGTAGAGTCGGGAACTTCCCCAGCTGGAGACGCCCAGGGGACAAGCAGACCCGGCCCCGGGGTAGTCCTGATCCGTCTAATGACAGCGTCTAATGACAGCGCCGAGAAGACGTCCAGAGGTTAAAAGACTCTTAAGATTCTGCCTCCTTAAGCTGGGGCGGGAACGGTAGACTTAGAATCATAAATTACCTGAGTAGAAAAGGCTCTTTCAAAGAAAAAAAAAAATCACCTGCTTCGACTTCTTCATTTTAAAGACAAGGAAACTAAAGCCCCTGCCCGCTCCCCAAAAGGTTAACGACTGGAGGAAGGTCACAGGGAAACTTGGTTGCCGGCCAACATGCAAACCCCAAGCCTCTCCCAGTTCTGCGTTGGGCTACAGTCAGGTTTCCATGGCAACGTTCTGTTGTGGTGACGACTTGGTTCCCCCTACGGAGCCCACGGACCGAGCGCGCTCTAGGCCTCGCCTCTCGGCGCCGAGCGGGTCCGCACAGAGTCTCAGGTCGACTCCGAGACCCGGAGCCGAACGCTGGCAGCGATTTAACGGGTGATGTGGACACAGCTGCTGTGACGGTGTTCTGCCTTGATGACAAATAGGGGCCAGTGAGAACGAGTGAATTTTAAGGAGACCCTTAAATAAAGCTCCTCAGCAAAGAACTGCCCGGTTTCCCAGGGCCAGTTGCTTGCACTTGGCAGCAGCTCCGTGCAGGCCTGGGATAAAAGAGGCCGGGGAGGATGTTTTCAAGAAAATTCTCCACATTGCAGCCAGAGGGATGTTCGCAGACCTCAAGGCTTATCGTGTTATCGTCCCGCTTAACACGCGCTGCTTCCAACTGCTGGGCGATGTTCCAACACCCACGGTATTGGCCCAGAAAGTTCTTTACGATCCGGCCCGGTCTGGCCAATGTCTGTTTCTGCAGCTTCGCCTTGTGCTCCTCACGCCGCCACCTCTGACCCCAGCTCCACGGCTTTCCCTGGGGTCCCCAGACCCTCTGTGCTCAGGACCAGACACGTCTTGACATCCCCTCTGATGTCACCGGAGTACGGATTGGCAACATCTCCACCCTGGCCTTCCGAGCCCTGGTGCCCGCCTTCCGCGGCTCTCGCCACCTGTCCCAACCACCTGTGCCCTTCTCCCAAGATGACCCGAGCACCACCACCTGCTCTCATCCCGTACGCAGCTCTGCCAGAGCAGGGACCAAAGTCAAGTCCTAGGACCGCCCCCTCCCCCATCTCTGAGCAGACTGCGTGGCTCAATCGAGGCCCTACACTGTGCTTCAAGGACGGAAGGAATGACACATCAGCTGAATGCTAAGGGACCATGTAGCGAAGGTGCTGACTGTCCTTCCCGGCTGAGAGCGTCCTGATTCTGCATCTCGAGCATGGCTCCCCTTGTCACTAGGCAAGAACGACGCAAGGAAACTGCCAACGGTACTTCCTGCTGTCTCTTTGGGGGACGAGGGGCGGAGGGGTCCCTTTGAGATGGAAAGAAATAGAAAATAAAAAAGGTGAGCGAGCGCAGCTCAGTCTCATTCCAGCACCGAGAGCACCAGGCTGATGAAGGCGATGGAGAGTTCACCCTCAGGAGGCTGTATCACCGGAAGATCTCTCCAGACCGGTGAACACTGGCCTCTGGTTAGCAAAAGCAATGAAGCAATGCAAACAATTGTACTGCAAGTCTTTTGGCTAAGTTTTATATTTATATGTAAAAAAAAAAAAAACTAGACAGTTTGCTATTGGAATACAAAATATAAACAATTCTTTTGAATTAGTTCAAAGCGGCAGCCCAATAAAAGTCCGATTTTTTATTTACTGCTTTGCGGAGCGGGGAGAGACTGGCGAGGAACTACACAGCTAATTACCCACATTCTCCTTCAGCTGCCTAAAATCAATATGAAGCGGCTACAGGAAAATTGTATGCGAGAGCGCGTTAGAAATTAATGCTTTAATAAGCCCTGAGACTCTGCAGAGAGCGCACGTCCACGTGTGGGATTTAAGACAAAGACTTAGCCGAAACCGGTTTGGTTCGGTGGACAGAGCGTCGGCCTGCGTGGCCTGAAAGGTCCCGGATTCGATTCCAAGGACATGTACCTTGGCTGCGGGCACATCCCCAGTGGGGGGTGTGCAGGAGGCAGCTGATCGATGCTTCTCTCTCATCGATGTTTCTAACTCTCTGTCCCTCTCCCTTCCTCTCTGTAGGAAATCAATAAATTATATTTACAAAAAACAAACAAACAAAAAAAGACAAAGACTTTTCCAGGAGAAAGGAGGAGCCGGAGCCACACCTACGGAACCCGCCACAGGGAGCGGGCGGGTGCTCAGTCTGCACCCCAGGCGGCTGCAGGCATGGCCGGGCGCACAGGCCCTCTGATGGAAATGCTCACCATCCATGTGCGGGCGGAAGCGGCGCACAGTCATGTACAGCAATGGCAGTCCACTAGCTGGAGTGGAGCTCGAGGTGGATATTCTCTTGCTTCGCAGCAGAGAGCCCTTCTAGAGCCATTCAGACTAAGGCTGGAACAATAGCAACCACAATGCGGTAAACACGGGGGATAAACGCAAACCACGCGGCCCATCGAGGGGCGGTGGGGAAGGGACCCCGGGAGGGCTCCTGGGGGGCCAGAGCCTCTGGGGGAAGAGAGTCAGCTCCTGGGTCTCTGCTTCGGTGCTGACGAGGGGAGAGGGGTTCTGTGATGATTCATTAAAAACGTGCCGTCCCCTCTGACGGCCCGGAGTACTGTGTACACAGCTTCCCGGCTTCTGTGTTTGCTTTTAACTAGTGAACTGCCACGGGATTTTGGATTTAATTTAAAAAGGCCCACTGCTTGTGCCTAGAGACGCGTACGGTGTGCAAATGGTTAATTTTATGTGTTTACTGATTTTTAGAGAGAGAGGAAGGAAGAGGGAGGGAGGGAGAGAGGGAGACACAGAATGAGGGAGGGAGAGAGGGAGAGAAAACATCCATCGGCTGCTTTCCACACGGGTCTCAAACCTGCAACCCGAGTCTGTGCCCTGTCAGGGGTCTAACCGGAGACCCCTCGGTACCCCGAGGCAAGGCCCAGCCCACAGAGCCAGGCTGGCCAGGACGCGGTTCGGTGTCTAACGTGGACGTCACATGTGAGCTTCCCTGCCCCGGCCTGGCGCCTCCACGCTCGTCACATCCCTTCCCTCGAACGCGGGACGACAGACCTACGGACGCACAGAGGCGCCAGGTCGCTGGGACGGAGGTTTCTTCATCTGGGACAGGTGTGCCCCTGCGGACACCTGCCCAAGGAAACACGGGCCACGGCTCTGGTCCCGGCCGACGCCGTCACCAGAGAGGGAAACCCGCACGGGACACTCTTGGGGGGCAAGGACTCGGGTCGAGGTTTGTCTGCACGTGTGACGTTCCAATAAACACCCACCAGGTAGACACGCAGCCCCGGGCGTGGGAACGACCAAAGGCCGCAGCGGTAAGACGTAAAACATGGCTGGGAAGATACCGTCGCCTTGCGAGGAAACACTGACTGGCGACCACCCCCCGGGGACGGTTCCGGGTTGGCGAACCCCGTCGCTTGCTGTGTGTGTGTGAAAGATGGGAGTGACTGTCTCATATGTTCTCTCTCTGGGTTAGTCCTCTGGCTGGCAGCGGATTCCTAACTGCACTCAAGGGATTCTGCTGTCGCTGGTTCGATTAGTTCCTGCCTTCTCTCCAGCCGTACTCCGCAGTGAAGGTCATCGTGGGCGTTCATGGCGAAGGTTGCTGGGACTTTGCCAATGTCTGAACGGTAAGTACCCTGTGTTAACTCAGGGCTACCGTTCCCTGCTATCGACTGCAGGACACCCAAGAGCTGGCTGGCCCCGGAATTCAGCCAGAACACGCCTGCGTTTTAAATGCATCGTCCTGACATGAAACAGACAAGCACACGCACACCACACAGAGCGATGCTCAACACTGAGTACCGCCCCTGGCCTGCGCGGATCCGTGGGGGAAATGCGGTCTCAAGCACCAAAAGGTTGCCGGTTCAACAACCAGTCGGGGCGAAAAGTTAAAAAAAAAAAAAAAAAAAGAAAGGAAGGAAAGAAAGGACAAAAATGTGCATACTTACCCCCGTGCTCACAAGCGACAACATAATCCTCTCATTTAAGGCTAATGTTTCTCCTTGTTTCATCTTGATCCTCTTCTTATCCAAGCATTTCATTGCATACCTGGAAACAGAAATACTGCTGAAAAAACCAACACCCAGCCTGATTTCAACAAGACACACCACACACCAGGACAGATTCGGGCAGTGTTTAAAAGAGGCAAACTTGCCCTAGCTGGTTTGGCTCGGTGGATAGAGCATCAGCCTGAGGACTGAAGGGTCCCAGGTTCGATTCCAGCCAAGGGCACATGCCGGGGTGCAAGTTTGATCCTCAGTGTGGGGCATGCATGCTTCTCTGCCATCACTGATGTTTCTATCTACCTCGCCCCCTCCTTTCCTCTCTAAAATCAATCAATATATATATATATATATTTTTTAAAGCAAACTGGCACTCAAGTGCCATGCAAAAAATAAAAAAGTCTTATTACACGTATTAAAAAAAAATAAACTCCCCTCTGCAGGAGTACACGCACACACACACACACACACACCCAGGTGGGGGCTGTGCGTACGGACCTCCTTCTGAAGAGCTAGAGGGGAGGAGGGGAAGGAGGATTTCATGTGAAGTCTGGCCACCACGACCTCGGTCAAGGGATCAAGACCAGCGTCAACAGTGACGGTCACTTTCATGTCAGGCAGCCTTGCTGGGACATGATGGGATGAGAAGGGCATTTCACCTCTGGGTCTTCCTTCCGGAAGCCCACAACCCCCATCAAATCGTGGGAAGAGCATCAGACAAACCTAAACTGAAAGACCTTCCACTCTAGTTTCTGAGCATCGGGTGAAAGAGCAAATGCGTCCGAAGGGGCAAATTGACAGCATGTACTTTTTAAAAAAATATATATTTTATTGATTTTTTACAGAAAGGAAGGGAAAGGGATAGAAAGTCAGAAACATCGATGAGAGAGAAACATCGATCAGCTGCCTCCTGCACACCCCCTACTGGGGATGTGTCCGCAGCCAAGGTACATGCCCTTGACCGGAAATGAACTCAGGACCCTTCAGTCTGCAGGCGGAAGCTCTATCCACTGAGCCACACCGGGTTCGGCGACAGCATGTACTTCTTACAGCATCATGCGACTGGCTGGGGATATTCTAACACCCCAGTGGGGGCGATGAAGGAGAGCTACTGATTTCATTGAGGATCAGAGTCCACCGGGTGAGAGCTGGGTGGGAAAGAAAGTTTCCATAACGGGGCTCTGTTCTGACAACGGGGTACCTCATTCAATTCTGCAAGAGGCAGGCGCTCTGTCGAGTCCCTCCTTTACAAACGAGGATGGAGGCTCAGAGAGGTGCAGGCTCGGCCCCGAGCCAGCAAGGAGGTGCAGGAGCAAGTCTGACCCAGCCGTGGGGCACCCACGACCCACACAGGGATCCCCCCCCCCAACGCTGTCCCGGCTCAGCACGACACTGGACGTCAGACCCCAGGGTGCCCCCCACTGGGTTCGCCTTTCACAGGGGGGCCAGGGCAGACTCGGGCAGAGGCTGAGTGGCAGCCCCGTAGGCCAGTGGTGGGCAAACTCATTCGTCCACAGAGCCAAATATCAACAGGACAACGACTGAAATTACTTTGGAGAGCCACAGTTTTTAAACGGAAACTTCTTCTAACGCCACTTCTTCAACATAGACTTGCCCAGGCCGTGGTATTTTGTGGAAGAGCCACACTCAAGGGGCTAAAGAGCCGCATGTGGCTCTCGAGCCGCAGTTTGCCGTAGGTGATGCAGGGACCATGCGGGTGGCGGGCGCTGAGTGAGGTGACCTCAACTCCTCCGTCTCACACTGAGGAATGACGCCATGTACCGCCCCCACAGACCATCCCCCCCCCCAATGCTCTCCCAGGCCCCCCTTCACCCGATATGAGGATCTGGGTCCATCACATCAGACTTGCCGTGCTCTGGCCTTCAGAAACATGTTCCCTCAAACTGCTTCCCTATTAACACGCCTTCCCCACCCTTCACAGCTCCCCCTCTACTGCCTGGGAAACCCTCACGGCCCCCACACCCCTGCCTCACCCCGACACGAGTGACTGAGGGGAGCGATGGGGCCCACAACCTTGACCCTCGCAGCAGGGAGTCCACCCTCCTCCTGGGCACCCAGCCCCTCACCCAGGGCAGCCGGGCCGGCTGGAGGCTACGACACCCCAAACCGCATGCGCTAAGTCGTGGGTGCAAGAGAACGTCTGTTTCTTTGTTTAGAAGAGAAAGTCTTATTTCTTCCTGAGGCAAACACGTTGGGGGGGGGGGGGGGGGGCCGAGATCACGGGCTTCCGAAAACGAGCACAAAACCCTCCGAACCGCCCCGCGGACACGGAGAGACGCCGGAAACTCACATTTTCCCGGTGTCCGCTTTCCGGCAACCGTAGACCTCGCCGAAGCCGCCGCGGCCGATGATCCGGTGCACGCTGAAGTCGTTCATGGTCAACTGCGAATGCAAAACAGCAGACGGAAACGCGACGGCCGCTCAGAAACGGCCTGGCGGAGGTCTCCCCACGCGAGAGACAGGCTCGGAGCGGGGGACCCGCCCGCCCCACGACCCACTCCTTGGACGGAGGGGAGCGGCGGGGGGAGGCGGGGTCTTCACCCCCCAGAGGCAGACTGGGCTGAGAGCCCGAGGGGGCTGCTGCCGCCCACCTCACCCATCTTGGGCCACAGGACACATGCCTTGAGACAAAGCGACCAGAAACGTTCTTAGTCAACAGGCAAAGCAACGTGGGCCACGCGGAAGCCTGAGGCTCGGCAGCCACGCGGCAAGGCCAGGCACCACCGGCTCCCCGGGAGGGAGCCGTGTGGTCGGAGAGCCGGGCGGATGCCGGCCATGGGAGTGTTTTGTCGGTCACATCCGTGAAGAGAGAGAGAGAGGGGGGACTCGTGCTGGGCATGTGAGCCTGAAGCCAGACCAAGTGAGAGCAAAGGAAATAAAGAGGCTTTATTCACCAGCGCTTTTCCTGTTGTTCGGCATCGGCCAGAGAGGCCCCGCTTCAGATGGAGTTTAACAGCATCCGACGGATGCCCAGGCAGACAGACAGCCCAAGGTCATGGGAAGAGGCCCCGGGGTACGAGCAAAGGCCCACTGGGCAGCCCGAGGGTCAGGTTCTTAAGAGCTCCCCTACCCACCCCCTAAAACATTGCGTCTGCAAGCCAGGTAGGGGCAGCTGGCCTCGGGCTCCCCGTCTCATCATGTCTGATGCTGAGAGGACAAGGAGCAAGGGGCATGAGCCCGCGGGCACCAGGCTGGTGGAGGGAGCATGAGCATAAGGACAAGCCACAGCTGACTTAAGGTGTTTGTTGTTGTTGTTTGTTTGTTTAAATATATTTTTATTGATTTTTCACAGAGAGGAAGGGGAGGGATAGAGAGTCAGAAACATCGATGAGAGAGAAACATCCATCAGCTGCCTTCTGCACAACCCCTACTGGGGATGTGCCCGCAACCAAGGTACATGCCCTTGACCGGAATCTAACCTGGGACCTTCCAGTCCACAGGCCAACGCTTTATCCACTGAGCCAAACCGGTTTCAGCTAAGGTTTTTTTTTTTTCGTTTATTTATTTTTGGCTAATCCTCACCCAGGTTATTTTCCCATTGATTTTTAGACAGAGTGGAAGGAGGGGGAGAGACACAGAGAGAGAAACATCGATGTGAGAGAGATACATCGATTGGTTGCCCCCCACACACATCTAGACCAGGGTCAGGGATCGAGGTACGTGCCCTTGACCGGAATCAAGCCTGGGACTCTTCAGTCCTAGGGATGACCCTCTGTCTACTGAGCCAAACTGGCCAGGAGAGGGATTTTTTTTTTTAAATGTGTGTTATTGCCTCATGCTTCTAAATCCTGCCAGGAAGTGTGATGGGAAGAAGAGGTTAAATAAATCAATTAATAAACAAAAACATAACTTCTTCCAACAGGACAATTCAAGTAAAAACCTCCCCCCCCAAAAAAAAAATCTAATTGATAATTTCCCCTCTCCACTCCCCCAACTGCAAGCCTCTGAAGGGAAAGGAGGAGGTAAGAGGCTGATGAGAAGGCATGTTCTCTCAGTGCAGCAGACGGAGGGTGGAATGCGGGGGGGGGGGGGGGGGGGCGCGGTGCGGGGAGGGGTGAATACAGGTCAGAAAGCAGCCAGTGTTTGAGGACTGCTCTTAGCATTCTCAAAACTAAAACAAACGAACAAAAAAATTTTTTTTTTAAAGGTAAAACTTTGGTCTAAAAATGACGTGATCATTTTTATTACATGATTGATGACTGCACCTAACAATAAAGAGAAGAAAAGCAACCTTCCTGGGATGGCAGAAGCCTAGGGCACCGGGGAACCACATTACATAGACTTCTATGTTCACTCCAGTGTTCTTGAGAAAGGGCCAATTACTGTGTACAATGTCCTTTCTTAAAGAAATAACCACATCCTATCTAGTAAAAGAGTAATATGGAAATTGACCGTACCTTCGCTATACCATGAGCCACGCCCACAAGCCATGCCCACAAAGCCAATCAGAGTGAGCATGCAAATTAACCCAACCAAGATGGTGGTTAATTTGCATATCTGCAGGCAGAAGACCGTGTAGAAGGAAGCCAAACAGGGCAGGAGGGAGCAAAGCTTCAGAGAAGCAAGCAAGCAGGGTGAGGGAGAAGGGAGGGAGCAAGGCAGCGGAAGGGAGGCAGCGGAGAAGGGAGCGAGGCAGCAGAGATAAGAGAGAGCGAGGTAGTGGAGAAGGGAGCAAGGCAGCAGAGACAGGAGAGAGCGAGGTAGTGGAGAAGGGAGCGAGGCAGCAGAGAAGGGAGGGAGCTTTGCTCAGGCCGCAGGAAGCTCTATTCTTGCAGGAATCCTCCTGTAACGGGTCTCTAGTAGTCATATGAAAAGAGAGAATTAAGCTCGACTGTGTGGCTCAGTGGATGAGTATCAACCTATGAATAGGGGGTCACAGTTCTTTTCCCGGGCGGGGCACATGCCTGGGTTGGGGACTCGATCCCCTGGTGTGGGGCGTGCAGGAGGCAGCCGATGAATGATCCTCTCTCCTCACTGACGTTTCTCTCTCTTTCTCCCTTCCTCTCTGAAAGCAATAAAAATATTAAAAAAAAAAAAAAAGGAGAGAGAATGAACATTCCACTTGTTTGCGGCGGGGATGGGAGGGCGGCTCTGTCGTCCGCGGAGCTGCGAGGACATCTGCGGGGGGGGGGGGGGGGGTGTCACCCTGGGGAGCAGGCTCCAAAACAAATCTTTTCTCACGGAGGGAAGCCAGGGGGAGTTTTTAATTTTAAAAAGGAATTAAAAAGGCGATACTCACATGGATGTTTAATTCCACGTTTTTCCACTGACAAAACCGAGTGAACTTGTCACTGAAAGAGAAGACAAAGAAGGCCGGGGAAGTTAAACATCAGACCAACGGCGCTGAGAAAACAGCGTTAGGGGGTGAACCCGGGTCGCACGACCTGTTTTGCTTCTCCGGTAGCGTTCGTTTTCTCAAACGTCCTCCCACGGCGCACCCTCCTTGGGGCCTAATGCCGTGGCTCACAGGGAAGGCGCCGTGGTTTCCCTGACCTGTCACTACGCCGCAGCAGTGGTTTCGGCCTTCCCCATGCCGCGACCCTCCGATACAGCTCCTCGTGGTGTGGTGACCTCCAGCCATAAAATTATTTTCCTTGCTGCTTCCTAACCTTCATTCTGCTACTGTTCATGAATCGCAATGTAAATATCTGTGTTTCCCGGTGGTCACAGGCGATCCCGCCAGCGGTTCTCCACCTGTCGCAACCCACGGGCTGTGAACCGCTGCGGATACCCCACTTCACAGCTGGGACCAAGGCCTGCCCGAGGTCACACGGGGAGAGGATGGGAGGGACCGGATTCGAGCCCAGACCAAGCACTGCCTCTCGAAGACACAGACCAGACCCCGAAGTTGCCGTGGGCCGTCGTGGGGGCGTGTGCTCTCACAGTGCACTCAGCTGCTGGCTGAGGGCTCTTCCGCCCCGTGAAGTAAAAAAAAAAAAAAAAAAAAAAAAAAAAAAATCTATTTAACAAATACGTTATCTTGATCCCTGTTTTTGTTAGCTAAGCAGAGAACATTCTTGCTGACTGCGGGGCTCACCTAGCCCCTGCTCTGATTTCTTAGACACAAAGCAGAGTTCTCGGGGGTCTCTGAGTGAATGAGGGAATGAAGGAATAAAGGAAAGGAAGAAACAGGGGCGGGGAGGGAGACAGAAAAGGCGCAAGAGGGGGGTAGTTCTCGTAAAGTACAAGTTATAGGCATTATCAGATCAGCATGATAACCACATGCTGCGTGGCACCCGAATATCCCGTTTCTCTGGGGTTTCCATCTAAGATGCCTTCTAAGGACCTTTTAAAAGTTCTTCGGAGGCTAATAATCAAATCGGGAATCAAACGCGCCATGTAATTGCAGGGCATCTTTTTACAACGAATCGAAAAGGACCTTTAACGAGCGTTTCCTTGACCCTCCTAACATCTCCACGAGGCGGGTAAAACAACACTGCGCTTTGAGATGCCAAACCGTTATTTAAGCATGGGGAGAGCAAAGGGCAAAGCCACACCGGGCGTGCTCCGCATTTATAGATCGGTGGCTTGCTGTGAGGCGTACGTGGCGGGCCGGGCTCACTCCCACTCTTCTCTCACACCGCAGTCCAGAGCTGGGCACAGGGCGGGGGGTGGGGGGGAGGGGGGTTAGCACATTGCAGACTAGCAAAGGCCGGGGCGCGTCGACGGCCAGCAGCCGGGGAGAGCGAGGGTGGCAGAGCGGCTTTCACTCCGGTCCCCTGGCTCGGGCTGGAGATGCTGAGCAGCTGAAGCTCACTGAACACGGCTCACAGGCCTCATCACCAGAGCCGGCTCGGCCTGGGACGTGGCCCTGTGTCCCCGCTGGGCCTCCGGAGAGGACGGGAAGACGCGAGAAGGCGGGCAGACGAGACCCCGCCCTGCTGAAGACGCCCCTTTATCTCCGCAGGGCGGAGAGACGGCCTGGGCCCGGGGCCCCCGAGAGCGGCCGGGCCTGCGGACCAGGCGCAGACTCCTTTGGTGAGATGTCCCTGCTTTTCCAAACCACGGGAAATGCTTGGTCTGGGATGGATTTTTTTTTATACTCGTTTGACAGTGTATTAACATTAAAAAGCACCCAAAAAAGGGACAGCAATAAACGAACTGACTTTTAAAATAATGCATTAAGCCCTGATCGATTTGGTTCAGCGGATAGAGCGTCGGCCGGTGGACTGAAAGGTCCCCGGGTTCGATTCCAGTGGTTGCGGGCACGTTTCCAGTGGGGGGTGAGTAGGAGGCAGCTGATTGATGTTTCTCTCTCATCAGTGTTTCTAACTGTCTATCCCTCCCCCTTCCTCTGTAAAAAAAGTCAATACTATATATATACATACACACACACACACACACACACACATATATATATATATAAAGAAAGAAAGAATGCATTTATACAAAGTAGTACATGGCTCTGGAAATCCAGAACTTCTAAATGCAGTCAGAGGGACCGATTCAGTAGGATTTTGAAAACCACATTCAGGTTGAGCCTCTTCCCCAACTGAAATGATCACCCCCATCTCTCCCCTGCACCCCGAGGACCCCAGAGCAGCTGGGCTGACCCTGAGCTGGGAAAGGTCAGACCTGAGAACACACGGCCCTGAGCCAGCGAGTCAGCCCTGAGCCGGCAACCCGTCCCCCAGCTCTGCTGCTGCTGCTGCTGCTTTTCTGGCCAAGTCCCGCCCCCACTCAGAGCAATGTGATCATCTGTACGCATGTTCGTTTCCCAACGTCTTGACTCCGCTCCAGGGTAAAATTATCCCTTGAACTCCAGTGGAACCACAACACAGGCCTGTTTCTTTTCTAACTCCCGGGGACATGCGGGGTGCGCAGCTGCCGAGCGGGCCAGCGGCAGACGGCCAGCCGCCGGCACACCATCACGGCGATTGGCCACATCGCAGCCTGGCGGGCCGGGAAAGGCGCGGCCAGAGCGCGTGGGGGGTGCGGGTTCGAGAGCCCGACTCCGGGGGTGCGTGACCACAGACAGACATACTCCTCACACGGAAGGATTGGCTGCCCGGAGCCGAGCGCTTCGGAGACGCCGCTGGAACCTGTCAGAACTGTGTATGGCAGACATGCGCTTCGACAGCTCAAGGACCCGAAGGACAAGCCTGCTGATACACACGCTCGCAGGCATAACGTGCCCACACCCTTCAAATTCCATCAGAATCAGGCGGGAGCGTGTCCCACGTTGGGGGACATGATTTCAAAGTCCAAACAAGTAAATGAGACGGGGAAAGCCGTGTGCTTGCCTTAGGAAAGGTGTCCCAATAAGAAGCTTTTAGTATCGAGGTTTCCCCAGCCTCTTTAAATTTTAGACCACTTTGAG
Source organism: Antrozous pallidus (assembly GCA_027563665.1). Lineage (NCBI taxonomy): Eukaryota > Metazoa > Chordata > Mammalia > Chiroptera > Vespertilionidae > Antrozous > Antrozous pallidus. The sequence continues at coordinate 6,298,414 of CM050528.1, forward strand.
GCTGAAGAATTAAATGTCGCAAGCAGGGGGGTGGGAGTGGGGGTGAGGGAGTTCTTACAAAGTACAAGTTAAGTTTTTATTTTATTTCGTCCCCTCCTGGCTAATTGAAATTATAAACAGGCTAGCACAAAGCCTGGCACGTAGTACATGGTCAATAGATACTTAGTGAATGAATAAATTAACATACATTTTAAGGACAACATTTATTGGGTTAAGTGGGGTATACCTACACAGTACAAGATTTTATATATATATACCAGAGGACCAGAGCATGAATTCATGCATGGATGGGGTCCCTCGGCCTGGCGGCAATGGGGCCAATTGGGGCTGTGTCGCCCAGTCCGAACAGGGCTGGTCAGGGTTGGGGGGCGGGGTCTACCAGGGCCGGCTGGCCAGAGGAAGGGACTGCGGGAAGTTGGCTGGCTGTGGGAAGTTGGCTGTGGGAGTGCACCGACCACCAGGGGGCAGCCCCTGCATTGAGGGACTGCCCCCTGGTGGTCAGTGCTCATCCTAGCAACCACTTGTAATGGTTGCTTAGGCTTTTATATAGATAGATAGATATTATCATCCTATCTAACAAAAGAGTAACATGCAAATGTGACCGTACCTAGGCTCTTGATTGGCTATGCTACCAGCCAATCCGGAGCAGGGGGCACGGCCAAGGGGTGCGAGTTCCCAGCCCTGGGGGTGAAGACAAAGCTGCAGCGGTGGTGGCGGTGAGCGCCTGGCCCCCGGGCTCAGGGACGAGGCAGCGGCAGCTGCGGCAGCGAGCGCCCACCCTTGGGGGGGGGCAGAGACGAGGCGCGGCAGCGTGGCACTCCAGCCAGAGCAGAGAAGACTGAAGGCTCCGGCTGGAGTGAAGCCTCCAGTTGGCCAAAGCAAAAACCGAAGGCAACAGCCAGAGGGAAGGCCTGGGTCCCAGGCTCCAGAGGAAAACTGGTCCTGGCAGCCAGGGGAAGGAAAGCCTATTGCACAAATCTTCATGCAACGGGCCTCTAGTCTATAATAAAACCCTAATATGCAAATTGACTGAACAGCAGAACAATCAATTGCCATGATGCTCACTGACCACCAGGGGGCAGATGCTCAATGCAGAAGCTGCCCCCCTGGTTGTAAGTGTCCTTCCACAGGAGGAGCACTGCTCAGCCAGAAGACAGGCTCACAGCTGGTGAGTGCATCGGCTACCTCCATGACAGCGCTAAGGTCCCTTCAGGGGATGTCCGACTGCGGGGAGCGGGCCTAAGCCAGCAGGCGGACATCCCCCAAGGGGTCTCAGACTGCGAGAGGGTGCAGGCTGGGCTGAGGGGACACCCCAACCCCCCACTGTAGTGCATGAATGTCATGCACCGGGCCTCCTGTTATAACACAATGTTATATGTCAAATATACCAATAAGATATTTTATATATGTGTATATATGTACACACACACACACACACACACACACATACACATATGAAGAATTTCATACCTTTCCATAAATTTTTGAAAAATGTTGCCTCGAAGACTTTCACAGATTTCTTCTACATATGGCTGAAAGGAGAGAAATCCTATTCGGGGCACATGCGGGAGACAATCAATCCATGTGTCCCTCTCACATCCATGTTTCTTTCTCTCCGCCTCCCTCCCTCTCCCCTCCCTTCCACTCTCTCTAAAAATCAACGGTGAGGATCAAGAGCAACACAGAGAAGAGTACGTTTCAACGAGGAGACAAGCAACATTGAACCCCAGCTGCTCCAGATAACGGCAGCCTGACACGTCAGGTCCTCCCCCACCGCCTGCACACGCCCGGGAAGGAGATGCCCCCACGCCCCCCGGGTCAGACGCCCTGACTCCGAGTGCGCCCGCCTCACCTGGAAGAGCGTGGATGTCACCTGTTTCTTGGACAGACGGTATTGCACGTGGTCCACAGCTTGCTTCGAGAACGGCTTTCGAAAAAAACAAAAACAACATTGTCGGCAACCCTTATACACCACAACCAGCCTCTAGGTTATAAAACAGCACGATGCAAACTTAACATTTATTAAACGGTAACCCAGAAACACAGCTAAGTGCATTATATCGACGTGCGTTCGTTAAAAAAAGATCTGAACAAATGTGCTCCTCTGGGTTCCTGGGATTCTTAGACTGCAGGCTGGGAAAAATGATGCGCGTGCGCGCGGGGGTAGCTGGCTGATATCTAATCCCACAGGAATTCCAAGATCCCTGTGAGAAAAAGAAGTGGAGAGAATCTTCCTTTATCATCAGCTTGTGCACGGAAAACATCCCTCGATGAGCTGATAATGGGGTCCTAAAGATGTGCAATTGCTATGAAATTGAATTGTCTCTGAAAGAGAAAAATGAATGCGTGCAAACAGCCTAAGAATGACATGCCGGGTTTGCCAAGGGAGCCAGGGCGGTGAAAGGCTCTAGCCCTGCCATAGCCACAGCAGAGGGAACTGCTTCTAAAAAAAATAAACTTACTACACGACAAGGATTACAAGCTCTGTCCCCCTACCACCTTCACCCCAAACTTCAAACTGTGTCTTCTTTAGTAATGCACAATAAGAAGAAATGTGGGTGGGGGAAAGTAATCAGTCAAGGACCTTATATGCATACTAGTGGCCTGGTGCATGAAATTTGTGCATGGCAGGGGGAGGGGCTTCCCTCAGCCCATCTTGCACCCTCTCCAATCGGAGGGGATGGGGGAAGGGAGGGTACTCTGGTGACATATGCACGGTACACCTGCTGCCAACCCCCTCCCCACCATGAGGCTGAGAAGACTGGGTGCCGCCATTTTGTGAGGGTGTGATGGTTAATTAGCATATTCCCTCTTTATTATATAGGATATGCATGGCCCATGGACACAGACAATGGGGCAGTGAGGGCCCGGAGTGGGCTGGAGGGGGGCCAATGGGGGACATATGTAATACTTTCAACAATAAAGACTTTAAAAAAAAGAAAGGCTTTAGGCCCTGCTGGTGTGGCTTAGTAGTCGAGTGTCAACCTATGAGACAGGAGGTCACAGTTCAATTCCCAGTCAGAGAACATGCCAGGGTTGTGGGCTTGATCCCTAGTGTGGGGCACGCAGGAGGCAGCAGATGAATGATTCTCTCTCTTCATTAATGTTCCTCTCCCTCTTGCTCCCTTTCCCTTCCTCTCTGAAATCAGTAAAAATACATTTTAAAAAACAACAACAACAATCTTAATATAGAAAGATTACATGGTAAATCTTTATTACTAATTTTTCCACTCACTCATGGTGGAATAATTTCCTAGGAACCTAGTTTATTCTAATGACCAAATTAAACTGTTTAATTTGACCTAGAAGAAAAAGAATTTCAATCATTAAGTAACAATTAATGAACACAATTAATATAATGACAATATTCCCTATAAATCCAAAGCCACTTAAGACTTATATTTACCAATACCTCATTAGTCTCATTGCAGAAGTAGAACTACATTAAAATAATAAGCTTAATTTCCTCGAGAAAGTCTAGAATTGAGGCTACCCTTTTCTCCCATTGCTCCGAATTCGCTATTGTACTTCATCAGTTTTTGCAGTGGAAGCATTTGCTTTTTGGAAATGTATATATACTAGAGACCCGTTGCAGGAAGATTCCTGCAAGAATAGGGCTTCCTGCAGCCTGAGCAATGCTCCCTCCCGTCTCCGCTGCCTTGCTCTCTCCCTTCTTCCCCACCCCGCCTGCTTCCCTCCCTTCTCCTCCACCTCACTTGCTTGCTTTTCTGCAGCTTTGCTCCCTTCTGCAGTGCTTGGCTTCCTTCTACCCCCATCTTCTGTGCCTGGATATGCAAATTAACCACCATCTTGGTTGGGTTAATTTGCATGTTTGCTCTGATTGACTGGTGGGCATGGCTAGTGGGGCGTGGCTTTGGGGTGTAGTGGAGGTGTGTTCAATTGGCATATTACTCTTTTATTAGGTAGGATATATCAAAAGCATACGGAGCCCTGGCCGGTGTGGCTTAGATGGTTGAGCGCCACCCCGTGTGCCAAGAGGTCGCTGGTTCGATTCCCAATCAGGGCGAGGGCTGCACGCAGGAGGCAGCCCATCCATGTTACCCTCTCACATCAATGTTTCTCTCTCTCTCCCTCCCCCTCCCCCGACACCAGTAATAAAAAGAGCACGTGCAGCAATGGACGCTGGGTCGGGATTATCAGGAAAGAATCCACAGAGCAGAAGTAGCGGGTTCCACCCTGGGTGAATCGCATTCGGTGTGCGAGCGCGACGGAACCCCGGGAGACACTCACGTGCGAGCAGGACAGAAGCTCCTTCATGATGTAGGTGTCGTAGATCTGCCGACTCCTGCTCAGGCGATCCTCCTCGTTCTCCAGCTTTTCGAATTCCTTTATCTAGATGGCAGAGAGGTACGGCTGTGAGGTGCGCCCCTCCCCGCCCAGACCCCGACTTTGTCAAACAGACACGGCCGGTCCTGGCAGAAAACGCGAGACCAGGCAAACGATGGCACGGGCTTACAGTCCCCGGGGACACAACTGCTCCCGAGGTTGTCGGCGTGGAGTTGGGATGATCAACCTACAAACGGGACGCTTCCCGAGATGAAGCCCATCGCTTAAATTGAGAAACGCAGCATTGGGAAACAAATACTGCCGTAGTTACAATGACCTCACACCCGACCGGCCCGGGGCCGCGCGTGCTTGCCAAAACTCTCCTTTTCCACAGCACGGGCGCTTCCCGTCTGGCTGAGATCCAGGCCTGGGAGTGACGGGGTCCCGCTTGCTCAATGACAGCATTGCAGAGCCAACAGGAGAAAAGGCAGAGCTCTTGCAGGGGCTCCTTAAGGGAGAATTGTCTTTTACATCCACTAAGTATTTTGGAGAAGCGTGAGCCGCAGATGAAAAAAGCATTGGAACCTCTCCTGCGCTGTTAAAGAACGAACAGAAAGATCACCCCCAATGGCACGCCTGCTAACTCAGGGAAGGTAGCCCGACCAGTGTCGACAGGGGCCCCCAAAATAAAATGCGCTTTCGAAATAGGTGCCTTCCGTGGAAGCAGCCCCGGTCATTCTAACCTCATAACGGAAGCTCCCAGGTCAGAGAAGTGTTTTCTTGTTTGTTTGTTTTACTCGTCGCAGAAACACTTTGAACCCAAAAGACGGGAGGAGGGTGGAGACACAGATGGCACGTGGGGCGGGTAGGAGGCGAGCAGAGCTCCCCACTGTCACCACCAATCCGGGCGACCTCAGACTTGGTGTGGTCATGTCACCAGCTCCCATTTATTTATTAAAAAAAAACAACGTTCTGTCATTTCGACGTACGTACACATGTGCGTTATTTTTTTTTATTATTTACTGTATTTACCACAAGTGAAGGTCAGGGATTGTTATCATTCTTTTAAATTTCTTTCACTGTTTCATTACTGCTGTGTGTGTTCTCGATCGCATGAACTTCGCGCCATAGGAACGGATCTCCGATGTAGCCCGAGGACCCGCTGTCCTGTGTGTGACTGATTAAGGTGGGGGAGGGGAAGTGTGTCCCCCAGGTAGCCAGTGGCTCCACTGACTTCCACAGTCTCTGAAAGCTCTTTATTCTCCAACGAGGGGCCCGGTGCACGAAATTCGTGCACTGGGGGGTGGGGGATCCCTCAGCCCAACCTGCCCCCTCACACATACTGGGAGCCCTCAGGAAAGGTCCTACTGACCCCTCACCCCTGGCCTGCTCAAGGCCAAAAGTCTCTGGCAGGCTTTCCTTCCTTGGGCAGGGGACCTCAGCCAGGGAACCCCAGTCAGCCGATCACTGCCTGGTCATGCCCCCAGTCTGGCCCAGCCTGGCGGAGGCCGGGGGGTGAAAAGGCTGCTTGGTGAGGCCTTTTTGCCCCCGGCCTGTGGCACCCAGCGAAGCGGTCGGCCGGAGATCAGGGCCGATCGCTGCCTGGCCATGCCCCCAGCCTGGCCCGGCTGTAGGCCGGCCACCGCACTGCTGCGATCGATCGGGGGGCTGCCATCGCTGCCCAGCCCGGCCCCATCTCCCTGCCTCATGCCGCTCGGCCCCCCCCCCTGCTCCTGATTGGCTGGTAGCGTAGCGAAGGTACGGTCAAATTTGCATATTACTCTTCTATTAGATAGGATGATAAGAGGCCAGGCTAACTCCTCCCCTGGAGAGTACAAATTGATGGAAAGAAGTGTGACCTGCTTCCTATATGTTCAGGATTGGACAGATTTGAAGTCAAAATCGAGTCAATCCTGTAAGAATTTCTGAGAAAGGAAGGGCAGAGAGAGGGGTGTATCAAAGGCTGGGGTCCCTCCGAGGCCCCTGGGAAGCGCCTGGGGTCACCTCCACTGGCCTGGAGCACCATCAGTTCACACCGGAAGGCTGCGCCCCGCAAACCTGTCCCGGGCTCTTCTGGGAGCAGAGACTGGAATCTGCCACAAAGGCAGGAAGGCAGGCGGGCTGGGCCCCATCCCAGAGAGGAAGGCTGGCTGTCTCCATGAAGACGTAACCCAGCAATAACCACAGGCCCGGCTCACCCTCCCAGCTTCACTCGGCAGGGCCGGTTTCGAGGGTCAAACTTCAGGCCGGAGGCAGCCAGGGCCGCTGCAAGGCCCGGGAGCCGGACCCCGGCACTAGGAGCAGAGATGGGAAACAAACGCGGGCTTCTGGACTGCTGGGTTCCTCTGCTGCTCTGGTTGGGGCGGGCAGACACCAGGATGCTAGGATAATGCCGGTAGCCCCCCGCCGCCCTCCCCTCACCCCCTCACCCCTTCCACCTTGACCGTGAATCAAAGGCCAATGTTCCTGCCTAAACATCTGAGCAGATTCAAAGAATGATAAGCCTTCACGGGATTCTTATCCTCGAAAACAAGTGGGATGACTGCCACGTCTTTTTCCAGGGGCCCTTTAAAGCCACGGATGCCAATTCCACGGAAGCTCGGCAAGAGCGGGAATAACCCAGCCACGCCGAACAGCCTCCTGTCCCGGGCAGGTGACATCCGGACCACGACACTGCCTTTGCGAAGAGCTTTGTGTTTCAGACTTCAACTTGAACATCGGGGACAGGAAACCCTTCGGAGGCCAGGTCAGAGCCCGAGCACCTGCCGCTGTCACCGAGCTTCCCGATCCTCAGTGAGGCCACGAATGAAAGATCCTGCTGTCGGCTCGCCATTAGCTCCGGACGGCACGTTCAAACAGCACCGAGGCACGGAAGACGCCGCCTCGGATTCCGGCAGCTGGGTTGTCCTGGCAACGCGAGCAGGCGGACGCCCAAGTTCAAGGTGCAGAGAGCCCGAGACAGCGGCACAGAAGCATCCTTATCCGTGATGATGACAATCACGTGTCCCCTTCTGCTTTGGTGGCTACAACGCTCACGGCCTAAACGCCCAGCACCCCAAGAGCAAGCGCTGCTGGTCTGCGGCCGTTGGGGTCTCCGCTTTCTCTCCTACGGCTGCTCCAAGGCCATCGCAATGGGACGGCCCAGCACCGTCTCAAATGGCCTCTACTTCGCCTGGTCAGGGCGTGGTGCTGGGGCGACCCCTTCACCCACAATGTTCTCAGGCAAAACCGCTCGGTCCCACAGATTCAGAGCCCAATTGCCTTCCCGAGACTAAGCGTAGATCTCTGGGGCTCACCTGGCCCCCTGAGCTCCAGATTCCAAGGATCTAAGGACCTATTTTGACATGCCCACCTCCTGCCTCCCCAGCCACACTCGCTCTTCCCTCCTCCTCGTTATCACAGAAACGCGAAAACCATACCCCCAGTAGCTAACGCCAAACAGGAATAGTCATCATGGATTCTGTTTGCTCACACCCCGTCACCACCCCCCAGCCCCGAAATCCAATTCATCAGCCAATCATGTTGGCTTCATACTCAAAATATATCACAACCCCAGGCTATATTTCAGATAACAGCCAACTAACTGCTAACAGAGCAATCCTCCTGGTGGGATGGGAGGTCTGGGGGCGGAGAAGGGGACACCTATAATACCCAACTACAGCCACTCCGACCTAATTGATATTTCTAGACTACTCGCCTTAAATGTCCCATGGGCTTCAGAATAAAATCTACATCTGTTACTCTGGCCCCCAAACCACGTCTCTGGACTGACCGACTGATCGCACACGACCCCACCCTCCCACCGTCACACACACCGCACTAATCTCTCAGCTCCTCGAGCACGCCGACGCCTTTCCCACCAATCGGGGGCTCCATCTCAGCCATGACTTCAGCCTGAAAGGGTCTCCCCAACCCCACCCGGTCCCCGCCTTCCAAAGACCAGCTTCCCCGTCATTCCGGCCTCGGTGCAGTCGCCACGGCCTGGGAGCCCGGCTGTGACCCGGTCCCTCCCATGGCCGCCCGTCCCGGGCCGCTGGCGGCTCGGAGCCGTTCTGAGTCACCCCGTGATGGTTATGACTTCCTTGCGCAGCTCCGGCGTGGGGGATCTGCTGTGGGTCGCTGCACACAGCAGTTATTCCTTCCTGATGCGTTTCCTGTTTATTACTGGCTGGTTGCTTCTCTCAAACAGAAATAGGAGCGAAAAAATAGCAAGCGCTTTGCCTCTCCCGGCACAGGTGTCTGAGAACCACTGGGTTGAAGGAGTGCAGAAATTTCTAGACAACATAACTTTATCTCTGACCTTCTATTTCTCTTCTCGTTTGTTTGTGTGTGTTTTTTTCTATTTATTTTCTGTTTCCTATTACTTGTTTCTAGAGCTAGGTATCAAATCCACATCTTTCCAAGCTGCCTCCAAACCTAACTGGAACAGACAAGTGTATGAAACCAGCACCTGAGCAGTGACTACACGTCAAGTAACGTCCCGGTGTTGCATTCACACCGGGTGGGGCCGGGCCCCGTGGCTCCGTGGTTGAGCGTCAACCCAGGAACCAGGAGGTCACAATTGGATTCCCGGTCAGACACCCCCCCACTGGGGATGTGCCTGCAACCAAGGTCCATGCCCGTGACCAAAATCGAACCTGAGACCCGTCAGTCCGCAGGCCGACGCTCTATCCACCGAGCCAAACCGGTTAGGGCTTTAACTGATGTTTCTATCTCTCCCTCTCCCTCTCCCTTCCTCTCTGAAATTAATAAAGACTGTATTATTTTTTTAGAGAGAGAGACTGAGCTGCCATTTCTGTAGGATCGGTCTGCCTCTTGCTTGCCGCAGGCCCCGAGGTCTGGCTCTCCCTGGAGTTCACAGAAATGACCTCTGCCTTTCAGGGGTGTCCTCAGAACAGCTCTCTGCCTCCCGTCCGGCTCGCGTTCGAAACCTGGCCTCTGTCCTGAGAGCTGGACTCACCACCCGTCTGGGGCACCCCCAGTCCCACTTGTTTTTCCCTTTAGCCCCAGTTAACCTCTGCTGGCTCTTTCTCTCCCAGAAGCAGCCTTCTGCCAAGGGCCGAGCCTGGACTCTGTGATGCCCAGAATCAGCAGCTGACCCAGGGGACACGTCGCCACAGCTCCTCCGTGGCCGCAGAGCGCTCCCCGTGGGCTTGCGCCTCTCGCCTGTCTGGTTCAGATCCGTGCCTGCGGCAGGGCTTCCTTTCAATGTAGCGCTGCCCCGCGGGGGGGAGACTTCAATGTGTCTCCCGGAGGCTTCCAGCCCCTCGCTTCGGCTCCCCTCCCACTTCTTCCACCAAGACTCCCCCCGGGTCACCCCAGCGACTGTGCCCGTTTCTCCCCCTCCCAGCGGTGGGCCCCGGCACCAGCTTGTGTGCCCAGAACCCACGAGCTTCCTCGAAAATGAAATGGCTGGGAATCTTCGGGGTGCCTCGGAGGGAGCCTCTCTGCTCTGGAGCTTCGGCCCCCCCTGTTCCTCACGGCCCCGGAGCACCCCGGAGCCTTTGCCAATGGGATTCGTATGGGTGTCAGCATCGCTCACAAACCAGGTACCTTACCCTGTACCACTAAGTGCCTTCGATGGGTTTCTAGACATCGGTTAAGATACCGGAGTCGTCCCCATGTTTTCCAAAGTACAGATCAAATGCGCTTTTGAAATAAAAGCATCGGTAAAACAGTTACTTCTTACCTCTTCATAAAACTTCACCTGAGGTACAGCTTCATTAATGTCATTCAAACAAAAATCTTTAAATAGCAAGAAACCTAAAGGAAAAGAATAAAAAATTTCAGGGTGGGCAATCAATGGAAATCCTACCCCACGGGGTCTTTTTGAAGTCATGTGTTCATACTTTAACTTCCTCCTCCCCTACCTTAAAAAGCATAAAAACACAGACTCCAGGAGGCTAATTACACCCTAGAGGGAAATACTCCAGGGAAAGTAAGAGTGCCCCATTCCTGCCTCCTGGCTTTGGGGTTCCGTCTGTCCTGGCCACTGCCCGCCTCCCCACTTTTTACAAACGCATGCTCAGCAGTGCATGTGGTCCTCACCACCTAGAGCAGTGGTGGGCAAACTCATTAGTCAACAGAGCCAAATATCAACAGTACAATGATTGAAATTTCTTTCCAGAGCCAATTTTTTTCAACTTAAACTATATAGGTAGGTACGTTGTTATTAACGTGATTAGGGTCCTCCCAAGCTGGCCTTTGCTGAAAACTCAAGGGGCCGAAGAGTGACTCGCGAGCCGCAGTTTGCCGACCACTGACATAGAGCCACCGGTCACTACAGCGCACGGAAGAATGGGTACAGAAACGAGAGATTCGGGGAGCATGGGAGTGTCGGTAAGGGTCCTCACGGAGCTGACAAACACCCTCTTCTCAGAAACAGGACAAAACTCCCTTCGAAGGCAGAAGGACTTTCACCACCTTCCTAGCCTTTTCCTCTCACCACTTAGAACACCTCAGCGTCCCCCCCACGCTCCTCCTGGCAGAGCCCCAAGTCCTCCTCTGCTCCTTCACAACTCAATGCCCCACAGCTCCCCCCGGCCAGGGCTGTGTGGCCAGAACCCTGCCTCCATCGCACAGCGCCTGGGCCATGGCAGGAGGTCAGGACGTGTGTGCCGAATGAAGGTTCACTTCCACAACCTTCCCAGCATGCCTCTCCCGGAGTACTCAGAACACCCTGACGATCTGACTTATGTCTCCCACCCCGTTGGCAAACCTAGTGCCTCGCTTAATGCCCAGCACACAGTCAAGCCAAAGTGAATGAATGGCATTGAATAGGACAGTAAAAACAAAACAAAACAAAAAACAACAACAAAAACAACAAAAACAACTAAACAGTCAAAATAATTAAGGAATAGCCAGAAGAGCCCTCGCCGGTTTGCTCAGTGGTTAGAGCACAAGCCCTCAGACTCAAGGGTCTCAGGTTCGATTCCAGGCAAGGGCGAGTACCTCGGCTGCAGGCCTGATCCCCAGCCTCTGTTCAGAGCACCTATGGGAGGCGACCAATGGGGGTGTCTCTCACATTGATGTTTCTCTCCGCCTCTCCACCTCTCTTTCCACTCTCTCTAAAAATCCACGGAAAAATACCCTCGGATGAGGATGAACAACGGCAAAAAGGAATCGCTGGGAGAAACATAAGCCACGGAAGGGAACTGAGGAAGGACGAACAAAAGGTATGAACTGCAGGAAGAAGGGAGACCAGAGCCCCCCCCCCTCAGGTAGGACTGAGACGAAGGAAACGGCTTGGAACAAGGTTTTCATTAAAGTTAGAGGCACGCGTCAAAACCTGTTTGGTTCAGCGGATAGAGCGTCGGCCTGTGGACTAAAGGGTCCCGGGTTCGATTCCCGTCAAGGGCATGTGCCGTGGCTGCGGGCACATCCCCAGCAGGGGGTGTGCAAGAGGCAGCTGATGGATGTTTCTCTCTCGTCGATGTTTCTGAGTTTCTATCCCTCTCCCTTCCTCTCTGTAAAAAAAAACAATAAAATACATTTTTTAAAAAAGTTAGAGTCATGTAACTCGAATTTGCCTGCTGCTCCCATTGCTCTCCCTTTCTAATTCTAGGAGTGTGACCTTGGAAAATGGTAACTGGTCATTGCTGGCGCCGAGAGAAAAGCATTAGGACTCCTGAGTGAATCGCAAGGTCCGACACGCTAGGGCTGGAGACAGACCGGCAGCAGGAGCTGGGCCACATGCATCCGGCCCGGGCACTGAGGTGAGGCTGGCAGGGGACGTAGGTGGGAAATTCAGGAAGCGGACAAGCAGGAGGAGTTGGAGAGGGGAACCTCTACCTCACTGTGTCATGGGGGGGGTGCCTCGGTGCAAGTGGGCTTCTTGAGGTGCCACTGAGGAAGATGAGGGAGACACGAGCTGAACGAATGACCACCCAACTCAAAATGCTCTTAGCTGCTTCTTTCATGCAATTTCCCATTGTCAGAGAACTACCCAATGGTGTTCTGTAGCATTGTTACTGTAGTCTGCTTTCTCCCACACCAAACTCCGTCTGTCCTCAGGGTTTCCAAGTTGCTACCCCCACTTCCTCCAACTCCCTTCCCCTGCATCTGGGGCGCCTTCCCAGCTCAGCTCCAACGCCCGGAGCCTTCTATGACTCTCCTTCTCTCCTTCACATCTCGCCCAGGCCCCCTCACAAACACAAACGCACGAGCACACACACAAGCACGCTTTGTTTTTTGCGTATGACCCCCAAAACGGGCCCTGTGCATAGGGTTACCTCTTCACCACCTACCGCCCCACTACTACAGTGCAAGCTGCACACGGACACAGGTGTTCATTCTCACTTCCAGGAACAAGAGCACGGCCCGGGGCGGCAGGGAGCAGCTCGGAAGAAAGAACAAAGGCAGGAAGGAGGAAGGTGGAGGGAGGAGAAAGGGGGAAGGATGAAAAGAAAAAAGTCGGGGAAACAGGGAGGGAGGAGGAGGGAAGAAGGGAGAGGAAATGAGGAAGATGAGGGAGAAGAGAGTTCAAGGAATGAACATCCAACTTCACATGTTTTCACCTGCTTCTTTAATGCAGATTTCCCACTGTCAGGGTGTAGGATGGGGCCAAGGACTATGGTAACACACTACGGGGTGCGGGGGGAAGGGAGGAGGGGGGCATTGTTTCCCTCATGTCTTCCCATAAGCTGGAGCTGGGCTTCCCACCACAGCAGCTGTCAGCATGGGGCAGCCAGAAGGTACTCCGCCTTTGGGATTAATTCTAGATCACTGTGTTCCCGCCTGAGAGCAGTTTACCTTCGCGGAGCTTACGTTGCATTAAAAACCAAACGAAACGACGTACTTCTCAAATCAGAACAAAAGCTAAAGGACAAAAACTGGGGAACAATTAGCCTCTCAGGGTCCTTTCATCCGTGCGATTTCTCCAGACTTTAAAGAGCAAAAGAGTGTGGCCCAACACCTGCTTCCGAGATCACCGTGGATGTGTCTGTCTCCCCTTGTTTCCGGCCTCGAGCCCCTGCAAACTGCATGGATCCTGATTAGCTTCTCTGTGCGTTTATAAACACCCAGCAAAGGCCAGCTATCCCCATGTCCCACCGTACTATTTCCCAAAAATCAGCAGGAAGAACTGTGTTGCTTTTTATAAAACACCAATGAGAACTTCTGAAAGTGTTCAATATGAGTGGTAACTATGAGAGATTTGGAAATTAGAGCTCCTAAAAAAAATAAAAATTAGAACTTAGGCACACCCAAAGACACTGTCAAGAAAATAGGCTCCACACAGACTCGGGTAAAATATTATAAAACTTACATCGGAATAAGGCTTTGTAGAAAATGTCCACATACACTAAGACTCTCTCACACAGAATGTTTACAAGGAAATCGCCCGGTTAAAGAACGGGCGAAGACGCCAGAACACATCACAGAGGAAGAGACGGCAGTGGCCAACAGGTACGGGAACCATCACCGGTCCTCCCGCACACGTAAACTAACTCCCTTTGCGATTCTGCTGCTCGGCGACGTGAACGGCAGGATTAGAAAGACTACCACCAGCTGAGCCGGTGGGGCTCAGTGGCTGAGCGTCGACCTATGCACCAGGAGGTCACGGTTCGATTCCCGGTCAGGGCACGTGCCCAAGTTGCTGGCTCGATTCCCAGTGTGGGGGCGTGTAGGAGGCAGCCGATCCGTGATTCTCTCTCGTCGTTAATGTTTTCTCTCTCTCCCTCTCCCTTCCTCTCCGAAATCCATAAAAATATATTAAAAAAAAAAAAAAAGACTGACAACACCCAATGTTGGTAGCCAGAACACTCACTGGCTGAGAAGCAGGTACGATGGTTTGGACTCCCCCGCGCCTCTGAGTCAACAGGGGAATCGGGAAGTTACTGTGCTGGCGGGGGTGACTGCTCCTGGCTCTCCGCAGACATCTGAACGTGGGTATTTATAGCAGCCTTACACACAAACTCCAAACACGAGAAACAACTCAGACGACGCAGATGCTCTTCCACTTGCAGACTGCGGGGCTCTCTCCTACAAAGGAACACTACTCCACAACGAAAAGGGATGAGTTGTGGGTACCACGCACCATGAGTGAACCTCCAGGGCATGGTGCTGAGGGGAAGGAAACAGACTCCGACGCTCCACACTGAATCCTCTTACACGCCGTTCTGGAAAAGAAGCCGCCATGGCAACAGAAAACAGGTCGGTGGCTGATGGTGCTGAGATACAGGAGATGGTCTAGACAATTTTGCTCCGTGTCAGAATTCTCGGGTGGTTACACAAACGCATGTTAAGCATTTGTCAAAACTCACAGACCTGTACGACCTAAATAATGTACTTCAATTAAATTATGAAAGGAGAAACATGAGATTGGGTACAGACAGCTGAGCCACGTACAAGGCTCAAACGATGTTCCTGAATGAAGAGTGGCCACAAATTGGGATCTGAAGTTTCTAGAAGCCAATGCCTGATCTCTTCCTCAGACGGCTCTTTCCCCAAAAGCCCAGGTTTCCAAGGCAGAGAAAACCATTCCCACGCAGAGGCATGGAATGAAATAAGGAAAAAGTCCCTAGGAAGGCAGAGATCAAAAACAATGACTGACAAATGCAGAACACACAGTTTTTCTTTACGAGAAATAAACAGAAAAGCTAACTCATAAACGAATGGGGGAAAGCATTCCAATATGCTTTCCACAGGGTTTCAGCGACCCTCGTTTCTGCATATCAGCCAAATTCCCATAGTGCAGTGGTCGGCAAACTCATCCGTCCACAGAGCCAAATATCAACAGGACAACGATTGAAATTTCTTTTGAGAGCCACATTTTTTTAAACTTAAACTTCTTCTAACGCCACTTCTTCAAAACAGACTCGCCCAGGCCGTGGTATTTTGTGGAAGAGCCACACTCAAGGGGCCAAAGAGCCGCATGTGGCTCTCGAGCCGCAGTTTGCTGACCACAGCCATAGAGTAATATTCCCTTTCATCTCTTCCAAGCTCCAATAGGAAAGATTGAATATAAATCAAAACAAACGTTTAGCTAATTATATATCTAGTTCACATAAACCTTAAATATATTCATTTTCATTGAACTCTATACTTAACAAGCTAGAACCTTCACTTCTCGGCTTAAAACTTTACAGAAAGAGAAACGTCTAAATGAAAAGTGATGAAGGAATATTGTAAATAGTTCCAACCCCCCCCCCAATTTAAATTCAGCATGCACATGCCCAATAAAATGCTGTTGTACTGATTAATGGGGTTGTTCACTTAGGGAATGGAGTGCAGTGGGGCCCTGAATATTAAGAATCCGCGAGACAAAAGGACAAACGGATCACGAATATGGCCAAAGAGAAATTCACGGAATGTTCCGAGCAACTGGCTCCTAATTCAAAGGGGAACAAAAAAAGGAACACTGGAAGGAAGATGTGAAAATACAGGGCAAGAACATTCCATCTTAACTCTTCTGAGAGTTGGATTACTTTCAGCCTTTGAAAATTAATTTATTGTGAAATGATGGAAGAGAAAAAAATTCCTGGCTACGTCACCAGACAACGGCCAGTCTTTTCCTGGATCAGGGTTCGAGCGGTAAACAATCCAACTGACAATTAAAATAAAGTGAGATTTAAAACAACGTCACAGAGGCCGTGGCTGGTTTGGCTCAGCGGATAGCGTGTCAGCTCGCGAGCGGGAGGGTCCCGGGGCCACTTTAGGCCAAGGGCACATGCCAGGGTTGAAGGCTTTGTCCCCAGTTGGGGGCGTACAGGAGACAGCCGATCAATGACTTTCTCTCATCACTGATGTTTCTGTCTCTCTCTTCCTCTCCCTCCCGCTCTGAAATAAAAAGATATATATATATATATTTTAAATAATAATAATTTCAAGTGAAATAGAAACATTATTCCTATAAGCCCTGGTTCTTACCCCATTCAAGACATTATAATGCCCTAACCAATTTGGCTCAGTGGATAGAGCATCGGCCTGCTGACTTTTGAAAGGTCCCAGGTTCGATTCCGGTCAAGGGCCTGTACCTTGGTTCCGGGCACATCCCCAGTAGGGAGTGTGCAGGAGGCAGCTGATCAATGTTTCTCTCTCACTGATGTTTCCAACTCTCTATCCCTCTCAACTTCCTCCCTGTAAAAAAAAAATCAATAAAATATATATATTTTTTAAAAAGACAGTATGCCACCACCTATGTTTATTTCTACTGCCACCATCTATGCCTATTTCTTTGAATGCACAAAATGGCTCTAAGTTCGAAAAACATGGACCAAAGTCCCCTTTCTGCCCCCAGCCCCCAGCAGTGCACCGCCCCCATCAGCCCCCCCCGGGAACCAGTTCTTGGTTGCTGTCACCTCTTCGGGGAAACAGGGTGCGTCCTTTCTGGGCACAGGGCTGTTAGGAAATCGGTGGGGCTTCTTGGCCCTCTTTCACCCAGTACACGCAGAGGACTGCGAGGCCCACGGGACGCCCGCGCCACAGCCAGGGAAAGGCTTAGCCCGTGGCGGGGAGGAGGGAGCCCCACTCGAACCCCACACGCCCGCCCTGTCGCCGCAGGAGAGAGAACCGACTGTGTATGCAGCCTCTGACGGTCTGGGTCTTTGTTCCAGGTGTCTGTGTGAGCTCCTAACACAACAAAAGAACAGGCTCAGATGCCAACTCCTGTTTTCACCGCACCAGACTCACCGCCCGCACCAGCCTTCTCCCCGAACGCTGCACCCGGATCTTCCCACCGGCCGCGTGCCTCTGGGCTGCTGCCGCGGCTGCCGGCACCCCTCGAGGACAGGACACCGTCCTCCCCGTACCCTGCTCCCTCATGCGGGGCGTTGGAGATGGTGCAGATGTTTCCCTTTTACAAAACTGCTGCCAAGCCCTCTCTGCGCATCGTTTCTCACGTGTGTGTGTGTTCGTGGGACACGCACCTCGGAGTGAGACCGCGGGGCCAGACTCGCTGAGGGCTTGCCAGGCCCGACCGATCAGCCAGCGGTTCGTGGGTCCCTGTTCATGCTCCCGCCAGCAATGGTCCGGAAAGGGGCTGCTCAGACCCACGGCCTCGCCAGAAGTGAGTTATTACACGTGTTTTTTTTTCCCCCGATTAGAGTCGACGCACGATGTTCTATTAGTTCCCCTTCTCCTTTTCTGTCCAACCCCCTACACGTCTCCCCTCCGGCAACCGTCAATGTGTCCCCTGTATCTAAGTTTGTTTTTCAGATTTCAAATATAAATGAAATCATTGGATACGTGTCTTTCTCTAGTCGATTTCCTTCGCTTAACACAACAGCCTCTCGGCCAGTGGTTCTAAACCTTCCTAGTGCCCCGACCCTTTAATCCAGGTCCTCGTGGTGTGGTGACCCCCGGCTGTAAAATTGCTTTCGTTGCTACTTCGTAACTGCAATTTTGCTACCGTTAGTGAATCGTAATGTAAGTATCTGTGTTTTCCGATGGCCTTAGCCAGCACTCACAGCGGTTCTCAACCTGTGGGTCAGCTAAGATAACGTAGACATCTGTGTCTTTCCGACGGTCGCAGGCACTACAGCAGCCTAAGGTCCTCAAACCTGTGGGTTGGGAACCGCTAGCAGAGTGGCCAGTTGGAGTTCAGGCTGAAAGCGTAGGAACTTCCACGCATGAAGCGCTCAGCTGTTTCCTGGACCAGCAGCTACTGCTGCCGGCACCAAGGAGGACTCACTTCCCACCGGAGGTGGCTCCGAGGGCCCGAGATCCCACCTCTGTGCGGCTGACTCCAGCTCAGGCCATCCCCGTCCGCCAGGCTCCAGGCAAGTCCCCGTACCTGGGGGGGGGGGGGGGGGGGGGTGTTCTCTCACCTGTAAAATGGGTTGCCGACCACCATCCCAGGGGTCGGCAAACTCATTAGCCAACAGAGCCAAATATCAACAGGACATCGATGGACATTTCTTTGGAGAGCCAAATGCTTTAAACTTAAACTTCTTCAACACAGACTCGCCCAGGCCGCGGTGTTTTGTGGAAGAGCCACCACCTCAAGGGGCCAAAGAGCCGCATGTGACTTGGCGAGCCGCAGTTTGCCGACCACTGTCCCAGGAGACTCCCGAGATGCTTCCAGGGTCCGGCCCCGACCCGAGGGGAATGACAGGGTCACGCTCGCCAGGCATGCATCAACGGGCTTGCAGCGGCCCGGTTTGCAACTGCCCCACATTCGAACAGCCCCAATGCCCACGACCAAGGGACCCGCGTGAGGTCCGGACTGCGGCGTACTATTCCGCGTGCGAAACGAAAACCCCTGCACAAGCAATGACATGCACGAGCCCCAAGGACGGGCCCTGTGCTGAGGCCAGGAAGCCAGACACACACGAGCGCTTGCTGCTCGATTCCAACGCCCGCCCGCCCGCCTGTGGAATCCACTGTGCCTCGGGCAGATCGGCGGGCGCCTGGGGCCGCGTGAGCTCAACAGAAAAGGCCACGCACGTGCCTCTGAAAGGGAGGAAAGTGGCCTCCGGGTGGACTGGGCAGCCGAGCGCGGCGCAAACACGGCCAAAGCTCGGCCTCCGCGCTTAACCCCGACGCCCGACCGTGTGTGCCTGTGACACGGCTACGAAGCCGTTCCCCCAAAGCCAGAGCGCGACAGCCAACCGGCAAAGAGAAACGGAACCGCCGGATGCCGCGTGGCGTCTCCGCGGGAGGAAGTCAGGCACATTCTGAAACCCGTGCAGGAAAGATCCACGAGAGGGGAGGGCGCCCCCCCCCCCCCCGCCCCGCATCGCCGCTCCCTGTGAGCTAATGATCCGGGTCGAGTTCCTTCTCCGTCATCGGCTCTGCACCCGCTGGCTGGTTTAAGCAGGAACAACTCGTTTCGGTCCTCTCAAATAGCCCCAAATGACACGCTAAGAGTCAACGGACTCCTACGGAGCAAACCCTGATGACCGACAGCGATGTTATTTTTAAGTTACAGTGAAAAGGTCAATTAAAAAAAAATAGAAGATTTCTTTAGCGAGTAAGTGCATCTCACCAGGGGAGAATATTTGCTTCTTTGAGAAGCTGCCCTAGTTTCTGTCCTCGGGCGCCAGCGCTTTTCAATAGTCTCTTTCAGGGACCAGAACGGCTCTCCCTGCCCCACCTTCGCCGGGATTTCTCATCTAACCCCAAAGAATCTTCTCTGTTCGCTGGCAAGCGGGGGAGCGGGCAGAGGAGGGGCCGAGCTCTGAGCCCGGGCTGGCCAGAAAGCGCCGGGCGGAACGAGAACAGGGGGTGACGTTCTCCTCAGCAGATGCCCGCCATGCAAATCCAGTTTGCTTAACTCAGGGAGGCGGGAACAAAAACACTGTCCTCCATCCCGGGCTTCTTTATCGGAGCCTTTCCTGCAGGTGTGCGGGTTCCAGCCCTGCCTGAACCTGAGGGCATGGTGTCCCCCAGGGCAAGCCCGTCCCTCCCACCCGCTTTAGAGCCACAACACGATTCGTTAGGATCCCACCTGCCAGCCTGGCAGCCCAGAGGCTGCTCTGTGACGGCCTCTGGCAGAGCCTGCCACCCCGTGCTCACACCTGCTGCGCCCCATCCCACCTGAGTCAGAGCCCAAAGACCGCCCGCACCTGTCACTCACACTCGGCGCCTCGGCCTCCTCCCAGCTCCGATCCAAGACCTCCGCCCTGCCGAACCCTCCGCCTGGACCCGCTTCCCCTAGACTCGTGGTTGGCAAACTGCGGCTCACGAGCCACATGCGGCTCTTTGGCCCCTTGAGGGTGGCTCTTCCACAAAATACCACGGCCCGGGCGAGTCCATTCGGAAGAAAGGGCGTCAGAAGAAGTTTAAGTTTAAAAAAACGTGGCTCTCAAAAGAAATTTACATCGTTGTCCTGTTGATATTTGGCCCTGTTGACAAGTGAGTTTGCCGACCCCTGGACTACAGGTAGACATGCTTATGTCAATCAAGAATGAGGTATCTGTGACTCTCAGAAAAATTACTTCTGAGAGAGCTAAACCCCGGGGATAGATACCATGACAGGCACTGCCACCTGGAATTTCTTCACGGATCTGGACTCTTCAAACCCTAAAACAACCCAGCCATGCCCCCCACCGACAGTCCAAAAGCTGACGAACCCCTTTTCCGGCAGAGGGGATGTATCCTAGGTCCCCTCGGCCCCCTCTAGCCCTACGTGGTAAGTCCTCACACTTGCGGATACCGCGAGAGCAGGGGATTTTCCTCCTAAAATCTGTGGGACCTTGGCGGGGATGGGGGTACAAAGGGGAGACCACTGCAGGTGCCGTTCGGATCTGTTGGCTAAGGGTGGCTTCCCCACATGCCTCAGGCACATCCTTGGGATTGACACTCTTGCCTCGGACACTCATCCCCGGGGGCCCCTCCCATAAAGCTGAAGAGCCCCCGGGGCAGCGTACACATTCTCCACGCCCGTGGGTTTCACACATTTTCAGGGCCAGCTGGTTGCGGGGTTGGGGGTGACAAGACAAAGCAGAGCTGACTATCCTCCATCTTGTGGGGCTGATCGGCCTAATTCCCCTTCCCCCCAGCTGGGAGTGGCCACAAGGGTGCTAGAAAGGTCCTGACTCCCCCAACCACTGCCTGAGCGGACCAATGCAGGCCCAAGGACATGGCTTAGGTCCTAATAAGGCATAACCACAGTACTGGTCACTTCCTGATCCTTGTGCTGTGAGACCCCCGCTGAAAAACCCTGACCTAATACGGCTGTCTCGGTAACCCACGTCGCTTCTCTGGGACCACCCAAATGACCAGCCCTTTATAACCTGTTGTTCTTGCTGGGCTCGCTCTCTCGTCTCGCTGCTGTGCCAGACAGAGGCTGGGAGCCAAACCCGGGTTTGAATACAGGTTCTAGGCTATCGCGTCCGTTTCGGCTCCCTGGTGGTCTTTGGGGATCATGAAATCTGGGCATAACCGGGGCAGCAGCCCTCTGTGGCCTGATGCTGGCTGAGTCCCCCCCTCCATGTCCCCTTCTGTCTAGCAGGCACTTCCAGGCGGGCTCTCAAACCCTGTTAGGCTGTCAACGTGTCCTTAGGCCAAGCACAGAGGTGGACCTGCTCCGGAGAGACCTCGGCGCACCGGCCCCGATTCTGAATTTTAGTGTCGTGATACATTATAGAGAAAGCGTCTAGTTCAGCGGTCGGCAAACTCGTTAGTCAACAGAGCCAACTATCAACAGGACAACGATTGAAATTCCTTTGGAGAGCCACGTTTTTTTTTAAACTTAGACTTCTTCTAACGCCGTTTCTTCCAAATAGACTCGCCCGGGCCGCGGTGTTTTGTGGAAGAGCCACCCTCAAGGAGCCAAAGAGCCGCATGCGGCTCTCGGAGCCGCGGTTCGCCGACCACTGGTCTAGTCGATGTGTTATTTTTAAAAGGAAAAATAAAAGGAATTCCACCTGCGTGCGAATTTCCACACTAAGGACCGTGGCGATGGGCAGAGGAAGGCGGCTGTGGAGAGCACGCAGCCCACCCGGGCTCTGCCCCTCGGGGGGGGGGGGCGGTGTCAACGTGGTCCCGTTACTTTCCCGGCTCAGGAGACACTCAGTGTGGGAACACGGGGAGCCGTCACGGTCCTAAAAGCGGAATCCAGGCCCGCGGATGCCGCACAGATAAGAAAATCAGCCGCGCAGCCTGCCCGCCCGTCGGCTCTGAGGTCCTCCCAGCGCTTCCCTCTTGTCTGGCATCTCCTCTCCGGGAGGCATTCTTATTAAAAAGAAACACATTGAAACTGCTTACAATCTGGGCCCCTCGTCTCTCTGGGGAGAAAATCCAATTAGCGGTGCTTAGTCAAGTGTTTCTCTCTGCCCGTAAAGCAGTTTACGGCAGTTTACCCGATTCTGCGCCTTCTCTCACTAGAAGTCTCTACCGAGGCGCGGACAACTGCAGCAGAACTGCCCGGAGCCCCAGCGTCTTTCCCTCCCTCCCGGGTGGCTGCTCCGGGCTGGAGAAGACGGTAGGGCCGTGATGGCGAACCTACGACACGCGTGTCAACACTGACACGACACGTATCCGTTTTCGATGACACGCGGCCGCATGTGGTCGCATACAGGGAAGTATGGTTTGTTCACACCGCCTAAGTTAGGCTCGGTTTTTTGGCGAAATTTTGACACACACCAAGCTCAAAAGGCTGCCCGTCACTGTTGTAGGAGAAGAAGGTTGTAGGACAGGATCTCGGGTGGGGACCCGGCTCAGTGACTGTCAATCAGAGGCAGCCTTTGCCCGGGGCAGACGCTAACACAGCCAGACAAAGATGGGAACCAGAGGGAAAACAAAGACTGGCAGGTCCCCCCCCCCCCCCCGCCCCCGGGTTCATAGGTCTCTCTCCAGGGCCACACGCAAAGAGTGCTTAATTTACTATAGTTTAATC
Organism: Antrozous pallidus; assembly: GCA_027563665.1. Taxonomy (NCBI): domain Eukaryota; kingdom Metazoa; phylum Chordata; class Mammalia; order Chiroptera; family Vespertilionidae; genus Antrozous; species Antrozous pallidus. The sequence continues at coordinate 6,320,981 of CM050528.1, forward strand.
CCCGCCTCTGAGTTGGAAGTTGCCGCTATAAATATTCGCAGGTTTTAAAAACGCAGGCGAAGAAGCAATTTGATAAATTATAGAGCAGATGGGAAAGCTTGCTCTTCTGAAACTGACCAAAAAAGAAAAAGAAAAAAACAACCCTAACCTGCTTCATTCTGTCTTTCAATGTTCCTTCGGCTTCACATAATTACCAGGTCATTAAAAAATGCAAAAAAGGACATTTGCGCCCGTCTCTGCGTATTTCTGTAAGGGCTGCTCAGAAATGTATTTTTTAAAAGGACCTTTGGTACAAGTTCTGTTTTTCCAGGGCACTCTTTGAAAAATGAAATATTCATTTTTGTTGTCAAAAATCCCTGACAAGTATGCTTCTTATGCCTTAATCCTAAAATAATTTACACATCCTTTTAAAATGTAAATGTCCTTTGAAATCCTGCTTTTCCTGCAAATGTCCTTTGGAAATCACAGCAGCGTCGCTCATAAGGACACACAAAGTGAGCATCACCCCAAACGTCCATCAGCCGGTGAATGGGTCAAAAAAAAATGTGCTCTGATCCACAAAACGTAATATTCCTCGGCGGTGAGCGAGGCACTGGATATGCCCACGGCGTGAATGGAGCTGCAAAACCTCACGCTACGTTGAAGAAGCAGGCGCAGGAGGCTCTGGTCTGCAGGCTGTGCGATTCGGCTCCTCTGAAATGTCCAGAGACACATCCCAGTGGAGACAGAGAGCAGAGGAGCGGCTGCGGCGAGCCAGAAAGGGAGCAGGGAAGGGGTGACTGCAAGTGGGCACGAGGGTTCTCTTTAAGGCGTGGAAACGTCTTCAAAATGAGAGTGTGGTGATGGCTGTGCGACTCCGTAAACACACTGGAACTCATGTGAAATGTCAACTTAGGGCGGGTGGGTTTTATGGCATGTCATACCGCAGCTCAATAGAGCCGGGGGTTTTTGTTTGTTTGTTTAAAGCAAGTAAAAACTGCTAAGTTGTGTTTTGACCCAAAGTCACCTTTCGGGCGCCAACATGACTTCATACCGATTCAGAAAGATGGGTATTTCAACTCTGGATCGAGCCCTGACTGGTCTGGCTCAGCGGATAGAGCGTCGGCCTGCGGACACAAGAGTCCCAGGTCCGATTCCGGTCAAGGGCATGCACCTTGGCTGCGGGCACATCCCCAGTATGGGATGTGCAGGAAGCAGCTGATCCATGTTTCTCTCTCATCGATGTTTTTAGCTCTCTGTCTCTCTCCCTTCCTCTCTGTTAAAAAAAAAAAAATCAAGAAAATATTTTTAAAATAAATAAACAAACTCCAGATTGAGCTCTGAAGCTGGTGTCGTCAAGTGTGTGATGCACATATCACATGAACCAGGAGGGTCTTTGTGCTGGAGAGATTTGCCTACCCCATCGACCCCGCCTCCGCTTAATCAGAAACCTCCGCCTCCAATGGGAGCGGCCGGCAGACCGAGAAGCCACACAGATTGCCCACAGGCAGATGGGACCGATCCAACGCCATGTGCCTCCCTGGCAGAGGGGGAAGCGACCGGGCCCATATCTGTTCGAGAAGAGAAGGAACCTGCAACAGAATCACCTTCGCCATGGCTGACCAGCTGACTTCACCGTCCGGTCAGTACCCGGGATGCCCTGAAGGCTGTCGTCCTTTCAATGAGCCAAAGCGGGAAGAATATCGCGTCATTACCTCAATGTGTAAATGTCCCCGACAGCCAATTAGGAATCGACTTCATTAACAAACGTGAGGACATAATCTCCATGTTAAGACCGGGAAGAGGGACAAAAGCAGCGCTCGGGTCTTTTATTCTGAGACTAAAAACGAAAATAATTAAAAACAAAACAATTAAACCGCCGCCCCGCTCTACTCGTTCTCTGTTGCCGGGTATCAAGTGATCGCGAGCACCGTCGCGTGTCAACAACCCCCATTCTTTATCGCAGGAGCCCAGGCGGGCTCCTCCGGGGGCTGGTGAGCTGAGGCCTTGTCCAGGGGCTCCCGGGAGCCCCGTTCTGTGACTGTGAGCCTCTAAGGCCCTGGCTGGTTTGGCTCAGTGGACAGAACATCGGCCTGTGGACCGAAGGGGTCCCGGGTTCGATTCCGGTCAAGGGCAGGTGCCTCGGTTGCAGGCTCAGTCCCCTGCCCCAGGTCAGGGTGCCTATGGGAGACAACCAACTGAAGTGTCTCTCTCACTTCGATGTTTCTCTCTCTCTCTCTCTCTCTCTCTCTCTCTCTCTCTCTCTCTCTCCATCTCCCTTCCTTCCACACTCCCTGAAAAATCAATGGGAAAATCTCCTTGGGTGAGGATTAACCAAAGAAAGACAAAAAAGACTGAGCTCCCTGTTTCCTTGCGGCCTCTCAGTTGGGATCCCTCTCAGCTCCCAGATCACCCCACATTCCTTCTCGTGGGCCCCCCCTCTGTCTGCAGAACTGGCGACAGCACACAGAAATCTCTCTTGTGCTCTCGATCTCTCTGATTTCCTCCTCCATCTCCCTGACTTCCTCCACCATCTCCCTGACTTCCTCCTTGATCTCCCTGATTTCCTCCCTCGATCTCCCTGACTTCCTCCTCGATCTCCCTGACTTCCTCCCTCGATCTCCCTGACTTCCTCCCTCGGTCTCCCTGACTTCCTCCTCGATCTCCCTGACTTCCTCCCTCGGTCTCCCTGACTTCCTCCTCGATCTCCCTGACTTCCTCCCTCGGTCTCCCTGACTTCCTCCCTCGGTCTCCCTGACTTCCTCCTCAATCTCCCTGACTTCCTCTTTGGCTGCAGCGAGTAGGTTAGGCCCACCCACCACAGCCTTCACTCATCGCATCTGCAGCATCCCCACCAGCAGCGAGGCCAGGGGGCAGAGGTCGCGGGGCCGCTTTAGCATTCCTCCTGCCACACCCCTTTCCTGTGGGAGAAGTTTAAAGGCGCGGAACAGCTCCCGGGACGAGGACAAGACAGGAATGTGGAAGGAACCGCAGAATTAGAAAACGCACCATTTTGCAGCTCCCTAGTAGACTAACTGCCTTGGGCAAAGACGGTGAACGAGAGAGGACCAGGTGGCGGAGGACAGCCTCGTGAGCAACCGGAGAGCGGACCAGGCCTGCGGGCAGCGCCCCCTCCCGTCACCAAGCACACGGCTCCCCGCGAAGGCCTCTCCCACGGAAGGCCCCACCTCACCCCCAGCGGGCGGTCACAGGAAGTGAAGGAAAGGGCAGTGTGGTGTGAATGACGCCCCCCCCCCCCCCCCCCCCCGAGGAAGCAAACAGAAAACTCCAGGCTGTGGGGCGCTCTGCGATACCAGTGGCCCGGCGTCCCCGGGTGCGGGGGGAGGGGGCGCCCACTGTCGGCTGAAAGGGGCATTACCGGCCACAACGACACAAGAGCAGTCTCTGGACCCCGACGCGCACAGACCAAGAACGAAAAGGCATTTCGATCCGAACACTTTTAACGTAAACTCGGCGTCAAGAGTCTGCTAAGAATCGCCGCACGTTGTCGCGGCTTGGGACGAGGGTTTCGAGGCTGTACGTGAAGCTGTTCGTATTTCTGAGAGCCGCACAGAGGACTGAGATAGGATGAGGCGTTGACGAATCGCTTTAAAATATCTCAGCAACCGGCGAGGCTCAGCGGATGGCGTGTCAGCCTGCGGGCTGAAGGGTCCCGGGTTCGGCTCCAACCAAGGGCGCCTGCCGGGGTTGCGGGCTCCATCCCCCAGCGTGGAGCGTGGAGGAGGCAGCCGGTCCATGGTTCCCACTCATCACGGATGTTTCTTTCTCTCTCTCCCTCTCTCTTCCTCTTTGAAACCAATAAAGCAATATACTTTTTTAAAAAAATATTTCAGCAGCCACAAAGAGAGGGGATGAAGAAAGCACGTGCAGCAACACGTTGAGAAACACTGGCCCCGGGAGCTGTCTGCGTCTGCGGCATCGTCACCGCAGCCCGCTTTCGCGTGTGACGGCACATTTCCGTTATAAGCCGTTCCATTTATTATTTGTTCTCGCATCTGCCGAGAACAAATCACTGTGTCAAGGGCTCCGCAGACATTTCCTGCCGAAGCCTCTCAACAGCCTTACGAGGCGGCTGCTTTCACCGTCCCTGCTTCACAGATAAGAAAACTAATGAAACGACAACCAGTTCGGGGTGCGGCCGACAGGTCCGCCAATGACCCGTCATCTCAAGCAAAGGCTCCTACTTCTTTTCGTTTCACAAAACATGTTTACAAACTGCCTGGAGCCCCCACACTGGGGCGGAGGGCGGGGTCCCCCCAAACCCTGTTCTAACCGTCTCCAAGCTCACAAATGGGAAGGCAGGGGTGATGCTGGTCGGGAAGGGGCAGTGAGAAAGGGGGGTGAGCGGCAAGGGGACAACAGAGGGTGAAAGCGAAGCAAGAGAATCACCAAGGAGCCGTAAGGGGTAACGAAGACGCCAACAGGGTGCAGCAGAGGGAGACAGCGACCAAAGGGGGCAGGACGGGAGACAGAGGGAGCGCGGAGGGAGCCGAAGTAGGAATACAGACCTGGAGAGAGGACCCACTTTTCCTCCCACAGCCCCTCTTCCACTCTTCCCAACCCCCAGCGCCAGCCGGAGAAGGAGAAGGCCACAGAGCGAAGGGGGGCCCCAGACAGGCGAGCATGCGACACATCAGAGCTACATCTACCGGCGAAGCGTGGTGACAGGTCTGTGTCCAGCCGGCTGTCCGGTGCCCGCTCCCAGCACCCCCCCACCACCACCACCACCGGTGGCTGTTCTCCGCGAGCTCCCAAGAGCCCACGGCTTCCCGGGAGCAGCTCCGAGCTCACAAAGCAGAAGGAAGGGAAGAAGGAATGACTTGCGTGGGACAGTTTTTAACCGCATCACTGCGAGAAAATTCACAGACTGCCGGCACCCAGGGAAGGGGCTGGGGGGCCGGTGAAGAGTGGGTGTGGCCGAAGCAAAGGTCAAGGCCACGGTCATGCCATCAGCTCAGACCAAAGGCTCCCGGAGCCTATGTCAGGGAAGGTGTTGGTCAAACCAGTGGGGAGGACATGTTGGGGGGCTGCATGTGAGCTGAGGGGGGCAGACAGGGAAGGGGTTACGAGAGGGAGAGAGCACGGAGCAGAGAACACAAAGGGAGAAAGAATCCTCAGCGCCTTTCAGAAGCTGGAGTGAGAGCCGCGAGGTGGGCAGGCTGGTCGCCATCCGCCAGCACGTGTGTGTCCCGGGGAGCCACTCGCATGACCTATGTGTTCAACATGCCTTCGTCACGGCAGAGCTGTGCCAGGCAGCTGGGCAGGGGAACCGACCCAGACACCCGCCCGTGAACGAATGAACGAACTAACGAACGAACGGGCGGGCGGACAAATACCATGTGGCACAGCCACGGAACGGAGGGCCCCTGGGCATAGAAAGGATGGGGTCCTGACACGTGCTACACACACCACGTGTGAACCCTCCAAATCCACGCCGAGAGCTCCGTGCAAAAGGCCTCACGCCGCCCGAGCCCGTGTGGCTCAGTGGGTGGAGCGCCGGCCTGCGGACCGAAGGGTCCCGGGTTCGATGCCGGCCACGGGCACGTGCCTCGGTTGTAGGCTCCTCCCCAGCCTGGGACCTGGTTGGAAGTGTGTGCAGGAGGCAACCGATCGATGTGTTTCTCTCCCATCGACATTTCTGTCTTTTCCTCTCTCTTCCGCTCTCTAAAAATCAACCAAAAAAATGTCTTTGGGCAGATTAACAATGCAGCCAGCTGGCAGGCCCAAGGAGTTCATCCTAGCTGAGAAGAAGATGTTATTTTAGAAATTTCTGGACAGCAGGAACTGATGGGGGGAGAAGGGCCGGAGAAAGCCTGCAGGCGACAGCTCTTCCCTGCATGCACCGCCTGACAGTCCCCCTAAATGCACCGCCTGACAGTCCCCTCTAAATGCACCACCTGACAGTCCCCCCTAAAGGCACCGCATGACAGTCCCCCCTAAAAGCACCGCCTGACAGTCCCCCCTAAAGGCACCGCCTGACAGTCCCCCCTAAAGGCACCGCCTGACAGTCCCCCCTAAAGGCACCGCCTGACAGTCCCCCCTAAAGGCACCGCCTCACAGTCCCCCCTAAAGGCACCGCCAGCCTCAGAAGGCCAGGGAGAACCCCTCACTTCCTTACTGGCCTCAGAGCCCCCCGGTAAAGCAATGGCCATTCAGTCCCCATGTCTGCAGGGCCCAGCTGTGGCCACCACAGAGCGCTCCCACACAACCACACAACCACACAACCACACGTGTGCAGGGGCCAGGACCAGCGTTAGCCCGAGCCGGGGCCTCTGTGAACACGCCCCGGGGGAGGCCTGCTGACCCAGCAGGGTCCCGACTCTGAATGGGGCCGCGGAGTAAACGGAGCGGATGTGGAACGGACACAAACAGACGGCGTGCAGAACCCAGACCACCCAGGGCAGCCGCCAAGATCCAGGACACCAGCCCCACCCTCTGGAAAGATGCAGCCAGCCTTGAGAGTGGGGTAACGCCTGGGGAGACACGGGCCAGCTCCCCGGGATCCCGGAAAGCACCCCATCAGAGAAGCTGGGGACCTCAGAAGCCGGTCCCAACAGAGGAGCTTGTTTCTGGTTCCAGGTGCCCGGCACTGGCCACCTCCCCAACGTCCTTACGCCCTCGATTCGACCTGGTCTGTTCCCCACAGGCTTAGTCACACGACAGGTTCCCACGCGTGTACGTGGTCCCGAAGTCCCCGGTTAATGACATGCACCCGCTGTCCCCCGCGCGTGAAGCCTGGGGCCCGCACGCAGACGTCCCAGTGAAGGCGCAGGTGCCTGAGCGGGACTTACCGATTTGCTGATTGAAAATCTTTTCGAAGGTTGTTTCCTTTCTCTCCTCAAGATACTTCTGCATCACGCTCCGGATGCTGAAAGAGAAGAGTGACACGTGTTCAGCGGTCACGGCCCGTCCCACGTGTCGCCACCGCCACGGCGGGAGGCCCACGGGGTCTGTTACCACCCAAGGACGCTGGCGCAACCAGGGGCCCCTCCCTCCCCCTGGCATCCGTGACGGCACGAATGGGGCTCGCCGTAAAGCTGGGAGCAGCCCAGCTCCAGCCATTACCCTCTCCTGCGATCCAGGTTAGCCAACCTCACGTGCAGACTCGCCTCCAAAAAAATAACTTAAGGATTTGGGGAAAGTGTGTCCCTACCACCACCGCTTTGCAAATTATGCGTGCGCACACATGACAAATTGTGCACATCCACCAATAGGCTTCTTCTTCCCCCACCCAATTTTTTTTTTGTTATTTTAAATTTCAGAGAGAAAGGGAGATGATGAGAGAGAGTCACTGACTGGCTGCCCCCTGCAGGATTCCCTGTGGGCATGTGCCCTGACCAGGAATCGAACCACGACCTCCTGGTTCATAGGTCAATGCTCAACCCCTGAGCCATGCCAGCTGGGTACAATGGACTTCTTTTTAAAACAGAATCTAAAGTTACCTGTATATATTATTAAATTTTTTAAAAAATATTTTTTATTGATTTTTTTACAGAGGGGAAAGTCAGAAACATCGATGAGAAAGAAACATCGATCAGCTGCCTCTTGCACACCCCCTCCTGGGGATGTGCCCCCAACCAAGGTACATGCCCTTGACCGGAATCGAACCTGGGACCTTGCAGTCCGCAGGCCAACGCTCTATCCACTGAGCCACACCGGTTTCGGCTATGATCAAATTTTTTTTTAAATCATATTTCTGCACATCCACAAGAAAACATAATAAGGAGAAAGATTTCACTTAAAATGAATTTTTAAAAAAAACATGAAATGTCTGGAAATAAATACAAAACATGTTCAGAAAATTTACAGGGAAAATTACAAACTGCACCGGGAGACATTCGTGAAGATCTTAACAAATGAACAGATACAGCGCTGTTATGAGCCACAGGATTTAATATTGCAAAAATTCAAAGTCTACTCAAATGGATCTATAAGATCGACACAGCTCCCCCCCACTATCAATATTCCAACGGGGTTTTTCTCGGAGCACAGAAACAGAGGCGCTCCATGCAGAATGTCTACAAAACTACACGGGCTCGGGAGCGGCTCAGACATGGCTGAAGAGAGCCAACGACGACGGGGGGCTGCGAACGAGGCCGAGAGAATTAAGACAGGGCAGGATGAACAGAGAGATGGGCCAGAGGTCACGCAAACGCGCCACGCATACGTGAAACCCCGCCACGCAACGGAAGCAGCAAGGCAGACCAATCGGCGGAGGCGGGATTCTTCGAGAAGCGAACCCCAAAAGTAAATATCTGAGTAGAAAGCGTAGAAGTTGAATCTCTATCATCCACTGATAGGTAGCAATTCGGCACTGTGTTTTTGCTTTATTTATATATTTTTTTACTTTTTAAAACAAACTATTTGAAGTATAATGGATACACAATTAAACGTCTATGTAATTGCCCCCATTCAATGAGTTTTCACATAATAACCACTATGCTAATGAAGATATCAATTATTCCTATCAATCCCAAAAGGTGCCTCTTCGCAATCCCATCTCCCCAGAGTCTAGGATCCAGGGGACGACCGATCCCCTTCCTGCTAAATCCAGGTGACTCGCTCCAGTTGGAGAACTTCATATCCTTGAACTCATACAACGCATTGCCTTTTGGGTCTGCCTCCTCTCGCCGGGCATCAGCGCCCCACGCACACTGCTGGGCGCAGAAGCACGAACGTTCCTCCGAACTGCCAAGCAGGATGGCCTTGAATTCCACCATTTGTTTACCCATCGTCTGTGGACAGACCTATGGGCTGTTTTCAGTTTGGGGGCTATTTTGAATCAAGCCGCTTCAAACACTGGTGTGTCTTTCTTTGATGGACACCCGTTTTCCTCTGTCACAGGCAGGTGTCTGGACGGGAAGCGGCTGGCCACGTGCTGGATCGCAGTGAACGTTATGAAGAGGCGCTGAGCTACATTCCAAACGGGTTGGACGCTGTGCCTTCCCACAGGGGACGACCTTCCCCCGGCTCCCCATCCCTCGCCAAGACTTCGGGTGTCCCTCTTTTTGGTGTGAGCTGCTCTGCCGGGTGTGCGATGGCACTTTACAGTGACCTGTATTGGCATTGGCATGTCCCCAGTGAACCATGATGCTGAGCGTGTTTGAACACGATTACTGGGATACTCATGATACCTTCTTTGGTGAGATGTATTGTGAAATCTGCGGCCTCTTTCGAGTCGTCTGTTTTATTACTTGGTTGTAAAATTCCTTCAGATAGCCTGGAAACAAGTCCTGTGACAGATTATGCGAATATAATATGATGTTTGAAAGGCCTAATGGTTTTTGTTTTTGTTTTGTTTTTAATTTACTATCAACTTGCTGGAGATATATCTACCCTCCTTTGTCCTGAACTATGGGGGCCCTGCTATATATAAACACAAAGTAAGTATAATAAACACTGTGCCATCATTTTTTTTTAAATGCCTACTACTATTGTGGCTGCAATAGTAGCTACCAGATATCTGCACTCTCCTGCCCAAAGAACAGGGCAAGCTAAGTTGTACGGCCACCTTGCTATCAGAGAAACCAGCGTTATGTGCGACATAGCAAGGTATTTCCCATTAGGAAAAGCCTCGATATTCTAGCCCTGGCCGGTTTGGCTCAGTGGACAGGGCGGGCGGCCTGCGGAATGAAGGGTCCCAGGTTCATTCCGGTCAAGGGCATGCACCTCAGCTGCAGGCTCCTCCCTGGCCTGGGCCCTGGTCGGGGCGGGTGTGTGCAGGGGGCAACCACATATGGCCTACAAGGGGCAAAATGCAAGAGAGAGATCTGTGAGCATCAAGGAAGAGAGGAGGTGAGATCGCTCCCCCAGAAGCAGCACACACGGAGAGCTGCTATCGTCACCAGCCACCACGAAGGCAGATTGTCTTAAAAGATAAGATGACGGAAGCAGCCAGACCAAGATGCAGTTCCCCCAAGCGGAAATTGCTTTCTTTCATTTGCAGTTACTAAGTATTTTCCACTAACTATTCATTAAACACTCACAATAGAGCTGTGTCAGCCAATGTCGCAGAAAAAAACACACAAAAACTTTACCACTAGGTTCAAAACCACCGAGCCCCCCCAGACAGGCTCGGGAGAGGTCTGTGCAAGTGCCCGGTACAGCGCACTCTCCGCCCTTCCGAGTTTCCCGGGTTCATGCAGCCTCAGGCAGAAAAGTCTTACATATAATTTACAATATCGTTAGGCAATTCAGCAGGAGACCGTTGACAGTCAGAAGATCACAACCCAATGAAGCTCAATGTGAATTCCTTTGCGGTCCTTCTACAACATTTTGACAATCCCTCTCATGTTCTTAATGCCTTTTTCTTGGCAACGGATGGCCTGGTATCAAAGTGACGTGGAGCGCACTTGAATTTCACAGGCCCCAAAGCGCCATCTTCATATCCGAAAGCCACCCATCCCCAAACAGACGTCATTTGAAGGGTGAACAAATGTATGGGGTCATCAGTTCACCTAACGGAAGCCACTGAAACTCGGGGATCTAATCTTGCCCTTCAAATGGGTTACAATAACCATGTGAGAATCCATTCACTTATCATCAAAACGCTTTTGAGTCAGCAGCAGTACAGAAGCAGCTTCCTTTTCCCGCTGTGTTGTTGTCTGTGTGGGGCTGGCCCTCAGGGAGGGAGACTGCAGGCGGGGGTGGGGGGGGGTGGGAAGGGGGGTCGGCAGGAGAGCCTGGAGCATCCTCCTGGCCTCCAAGAGCCATTTCACATGTGATTATCTCGTTTAAAAAGATATCGAGGGCCTCGATTTGGCCCAAGGTCCAAACTCCTTAGCATATTACGGGGAGCATTTCCAAAGGGGCCCCCTCCCAGCTCACCAGCCACCTCCTGCCACCATCCTGCAAGTATCACTCCCTCGAACGCTTCTCTTTACGTGAAAACCTCCTACACATCTTCTGGGATCCAGGTCGGGCTCGCTAACACTGGGATGCCTTCCCCAGCTCTGGCACAGGTCTCACTTCAGTTTCCACTGGACGTCCAATGGCACCGTGGCATCATTTCCCACAATGCACTGCAAGTATATAGACTTTATATATCAACTAGAGGCCCGATGCACGAAATTCGTGTAAGAGTAGGCCTTCCTCCCCCACCCCCACCCCACCCCCGGCTTCCCTCTGGCACCCAGGACCCGGGCATCCCTCCCAGCCCCGGCTTCCTCCAGAAGGTCATCTGGAAGGATGCCCAGAAGGACGTCCGGTCTAATTAGCATATTATGCTTTTATTATTATAGACATTATATATGAATAGATACATATAAACATATGGCAGATGTATGATATGTTATTATATAGAAAATATATCACATATGCATATAAACAAATACATGTTGTAAATATGTGTGTGTGTATTATCAGATGTCAGTTGAGACAGACAGAGGAACCCAGAGCCCTGGGGCAAACAGGGTCCCAACGACAACACCAGTCCTGCTGGGTGACCGGCGCTGCAGCCAAGTGAGGAAAGACGGTCAAGAGAGAGGCTCACTGCTCTGCCTTCCTGACGGCCACCAGACAGAGCCGGGGCCCTGTTCTCACTGCCAGGGATGATCAATGGGAGTTTTGTGTTCCTATTTGTTTGGGGAATGCCTTTTATAGAAACATGTGTATCGCAGCTTCCTATTTATTGCTGATGGAACATTTTACCGCACGCTCGGCGGCTTGAAACAACAGGTATTTATTATCTTTAGATGGGACTCGCTGGGCTGAGCTCAGGGCTGCGTAGCTAGGGGAGACTCCATCTCCCCATCGCCCACCTTCCTGGGCCCACGGCCCCCGTTCTACCCTCAAGGCCAGCACCGGCAGGTCGACCTTATGCTGTCAGCCTGACGCTGGCTCTGAACCCCCACCCCGACCCCGAAACCCGGTATCATCTCTGTATCATGTCAGCACACTGGCCCCCTGAGCTCCACCTGCAGCCGACCCTCTTGCCACCCAGCGTCATGGCTTCTGGGATTAGGACGTGGACACGTTGAGGAGGCCATCACGCTGCCTCCCGCAGGGTCTGAATGGACACTGAGTCTTTTAATCCACGGCAGCGTGGTCTTTGGACGTTCGCACTGGCCGGCCTTCGGCCGGGAGAGTCCCTTCCTCTGGCCTCGCACTAGTTCGCCACGGAGCCCCTCGATCTCCTGCAGGGCTCCTTGGCTTGCTTTCTTTTTTAAAAAAAATAATTTTTTATTGATTTTTTACAGAGTGGAAGGGAGAGGGATAGAAAGTCAGAAACATCGAAGAAAGGTAAACATCGATCAGCTGCCTCCTGCACACCCCCTACTGGAGATGTGCCCGCAGCCAAGGTGCATGCCCTTGACCGGAATCGAACCTGGGACCTTCCAGTCCGCAGGCCGACGCTCTCTCTACCCACTAAGCCACACTGGTTTCGGCACCCTGGCTTTCTGACAGAACAGAAGGCACAGGGCCCTCGCTGCTGGCCCAGCCCCTCACCACAGCTTGAGGCAGGTGCACAGTGAGATGAGATTTCTCCATGACTAGGGACGACAAACACGTGTATTTGAAAAGAAAAGAAAACATCAGGAATTTAAAAAGACTTTCCAATTCGAATTTTAACCGTCCAGGGTTCTTACTCAGCTCTTGTCACGCCCTCATGCACCGCTTCGTTCACAGTTAAAAATCTTAATTCTTATTACCCAGCGGGATCAATAGTCTATAGGAAGCAACTTGAAATAGTAACATTAAGACCTCTGAATGCCTTTCTGTTTATCCTTAGAAATCCAGAGGCCCAATGCGGCATCACCGGGCACCGTGGTCTGCAAGCTGCGGCTCGCGAGCCGCCTGCGGCTCTTTGGCCCCTTGAGTGTCGTGGCTCTTCCACAAAATACCACTGGCTGGGCGAGTCGATGTTGAAGAAGTGGCGTTAGGAGAAGTTTAAGTCCAAAAAAATCTGGCTCTCCAAAGAAATTCCAATCGTTGTCCTGTTGATATTTGGCTCTGGTGACTATAAGTTTGCCGACCACTGATGTAGCAAAACTGAAAATGCCCACATCTTACTTACTTTTTTCTATTGGGGTGGGGGGGGAGAGGGGGAGAGGTCTACTCTGCAGAACAGACGGGTCCCAAGATACACAGGTAAGCCAGCTGTTCCCTGCAACCGCACCTGTCATCCTGGGCACAGGCTGCGTAAATCGAGAGTTTACGGCACATCAAGCAGCAACTCAGACAACCAAGATCCAGCCCGCCGCGTGCCGCTGGGTGAAGAGAACCAGCCAGCCACAGAGAGGCTCACTAGGGAGTTCCTGACAGACATAGCTCCCCCCACCCCCACCCCGATATGACCTCAGCCACCTTTCTGTGTAAACATCAAACACGTGACCTGTCTCATTCATTTCCTATCGCAGCGTAGGATGTGCTACTGACAACACGATCAAGTTCAACATTAAAAAAAAAAAACACAAACCTTCATGTATTGAGAGTCACCGACAAGTATGTTCGAGCCAAGCATACCCATGTGCCCAGTGACACAGGAGAGAGAGAGAGGGATTTGCATTTTGCTTTTCAAGATAAGGGTGCCTGTGAAATTACATAACAATGTTTGGGGGTAAGAAAATATTCAGGACCTTTGACAGGTAGCACTGCCCATCATCATGTATAATTATCCTACTACCTCACACAAAATTGGCGACATCTTATCTCTCTAAAGGAATTGTTCATATATGTATTATTAAACTAGAGGCCTCGATGCACGAAATTCGTGCATGAGGTGTGTGTCCCTCAGCCCAGCCTACACCCTCTCCAATCTGGGACCCTCGAGGGATGTTCGACGGCCCGTTTAGGCCCAATCCTACCAGGATTGGGCAGTCGAACATCCCTCTCACAATCCAGGACTGCTGGCTCCCAACTGCTCGCCTGCCTGCCTGCCTTCCTGATTGCCCCCAACTGCTTCCGCCTGCCAGCCTAATATCCCCCTAACCACTCCCCTGACAGCCTGATTAATGCCTAACTGCTTCCCTGCCAGCCTGTTTGCCCCTAACTGCCCTCCCCTGCAGGCCTGGTCACCCCCAACTGCTCTCTTCTGCAGACCTGGGTCCCCTTCCCCCACTGCCCTTCCCTGCAGGCCTATTCGCCCCCAACTTCCCTCTTCTATCGACCTGGTCACCCCTAAATGCCCTCCCCTGCTGGCCTGATCGTCCACAACTGCCCTCCCTTGCAGGCCTGGTCCCTCCCAAATCAGTGTCTCCAGGAAAATTGTATGTAAGCCACTGGAGCACCACTTCGGGTCCCTGTAGTTGGCAACCTTTCGTTGAATGAAGACAATGCATTGGCAAGTTGTGTTGGAAGCGGCTGACACTGACAATGTTCCTCTACTCAAACAGAAGAACCTTCTTCTCTAAAGTGACTCCCCTGGCAAAGGAGAGGCTGGAGGTGTCTATTAAAGTGCACAGAGTTTCCTCGGAGGCTCCACGGTGCCCTGTGCTATCCACGTGCCCGTGAGCAATGAGCTTCGCTCTGAACCTGAACTTCCTCGTTCTGAAAACAGTGACGTTGAGTGCTGTGGTGACGTTCCCAAGAATCTAAAAATAAGGGGGGAAGCCGGCCCTCGGAGAATAAACATTTTTTAATCGGGACGTAACACAAAGGGCAGAGAGAGGCCAAAGGCTCTGGAGCGGGCTGGCCTTGGCCGTGGCTTCGGCGACTGTCTCACCAAACCCAGCAGAGGCCGGCCAGCCACCGATGAGAACAGGCCACCAGGGAGGACAGAGAGCCGAGGGGCACCAAAGCCGCTGGCTGGCAGGGGACCCCAGTCTCCCACCTGCAGTGGGAAGGCCACCCGGGAGAGATGACTCGGCCACAGCTGGAGCCGAAAGCCACACAGCCGCCTTCTGACCCATCCACGGGCCCCGGTCGCGCCAGGGGCCAAGCTGCGTGACAGCAGGCTCTGCTCACTCAGACTCCGGGCAGCGAGGCTCCTGGCAGAGTCAGCGGCGCGTGGAGAGTGGCAGATGTGACGTTTTCCTTATAGTTTAGCTTTCAGAGCGTCTACTATGTGAGTTCACGCGTTCTGGGGAGTGGGGGCATCTAGCTTCAGAGAGTCTCAGAGGGGTCTCTTGATTTTACAATAAGAGCCGCCAGCCTCTAAGAAGAGAATTGGGTTGGTCAGGCCTACTTGGCTGATGGACGTGAATTTCGCAAAAAGAGGCAGAGAGATGCTCGGGGCAGTGAGGCTGGCGGCTGAGGGTCGCCGCCAAGACCACAGGAAAGACACTAGTGTGTGAGGGGACAGC
>CM050528.1:6341222-6373722 GCA_027563665.1 Antrozous pallidus
TCCTGCACGTCAGGCCCCTGAAAGTAATCAAAAAGAGACCCAGGGGTTCTGACTTCTAATCAATGATAAAAACGGGGAAGGATACAGGAGCGAGAAACAGAAGCAGCAGCGGAGGCAGGTCTGGGACATCCAGCCTCATTAGCATGCAAATGACTTACCACCCAGATGACTTCATAATGAAGTAAAAGAGGCTAACTCAATCACTCCCATGTCCCCAGGGCCAGGGCGAGAGGACAGGACCAGACAGCCCCATCCTGCGCAGGGCACACAGCTCCCCCCTCCTGTGCTTCCCCTCCAGATACACAGCTTGATTCACCAAGGACGGTTCTTTGAATGGAAAGCGATTTTCTTGGCAAAGAAAGACAAAAATACTGTCTTGCCCTTTTACCTTTTTTTTCCCCCCAGAAACGGGGATTTCGGGGACAGGGGGCAGAGGGCGGGGAGGACGGGAAGGAGCCTGAGCTGCCGCCCTCTTTTCTCAGTTGTGGAAATATTATCTGGAGGCTGGGGGGAGGGGGGGAAACGGGGGGGGGGGGAGACGCGGTCTGTTATACAAGCTCTCATTAAGAGCAGCAAGATCGCACTTTCTGCGTTCAACGGAAGAGCCATTTAACCCTCCCGCTCCTCGTGGGAAATAAGGAACGAACTGCTTATTCACTCCCTCGTAATTACTGTTCTCGTGGTCCCCGGGGAGTAGCTGCCCTGGCTGGGGACCGTCCTCGCTTTTCAAAGGCTGCGCCAGGAGCTGATGGGCAGGCAGCAGAGTGATTGCTCCCCAAACAGGCAGACAAACAAACAAACAAAAAAAAGGGATCGCTATTCTGTCCATTCCTCACACAATAAGAGGGGCGGGGGGTCATTATTCATGTCCATTCGTGTCTGAGAGAGAGGGCACGGCAAGGTAGAGAGAACCCGGGTTCAGGGAAACGGGGGCTGCGTTCAGCTGGCACCGGGCAGGGGTCTTTAAAGTAAACCTCCCCGGGCACCTGCTCCATCAGTGAAACGGGGCGATGCTGCCCCCGCGATGGCACGTGGGAGGGCAGTTACCCATCTGCAAACTGCTTGGTGGAGGGCGAGCTCTCGATACACGGTGGTTACTATGCTGCTGCCTCCACATCTGTGATTTCCGATGGTCCTAGGCTCTACAGCAGCGGTTTTCAACCTGCGGGGTCACAACTCATAGATTGGGAACCGCTGGCAGGGTCGCCTAAGACCGTGGGAAAACACAGATATTTACATTGCGATTCATAACAGTAGCAAAATTAGAGTGATGAAGCAGCAACGAAGATAATTTTATGGCTGGGGCTCACCACACCACGGGGACCTGGATTAAAGGGTCTCGGCACTAGGAAGGTCGAGAACCACTGCTCTAGAGGGTACACCCCTGGAAGGAAGGGGCTGTGGTCTGGGTAGGGTCCCTCAGAGCGCCCCCTTTGGGTGGCTCAGAGAAATGGCTCTACAACCTTGTACTGAATGAACATGATAAATAATCGCACAAATCTCCTTAAGGTCGGTCTAAACTCTCCACCGAAGTGAAAAGGGATCTTAAAAATGTTGTTTCAGCCCTAACCGGTTTGGCTCAGGGGATAGAGCATCAGCCCGCGGACTGAAGGGTCCCGGGTTCGATTCCGGGCAAGGGCACATCCCCAGTAGGAGGTGTGCAGGAGGCAGCTGATGGGTGTTTCTCTCTCATCCATATTTCTCCCTATCTCTCTCCCTTCCTTTCTGCGAAAAAGCAACAGCATATATTTGTTTTTAAAAACGTTCTTTTCATCCTTCCTATCCTATTGTACGAATACTTGGAAAGGACCAGCTTTGCAGCTGATGATCCAAAATTTTCAACGTCCACAGAAGCAGAGATGACGCCTCAGGAAGAGCTCGGTTTCCTGTAACGCAACCTCATGCAACCTATGGGAGTTCCAGTCAACCAAACTCCATCCTTTTTTTTTTTTTTTTTAAGCAGGCTTAAATCACTTTATTTTTCTTGTATAAAACTATGTGGTGGCCACAGCTTGGAGCCTGGGTCCTCTCTGCACAGGAACTCTGGTGTGGGTCTTTACAAGATGGCCAGTGAATTCCTGATGGGGAGACTTGGTGAACACAGTCTCTTTCCAGAGATCCGGGGTGAGATAGCTGTAGGTCTCAGAGATGGCAGCAGAGGTGGCCTTGGCGAAGTTGCCCAGGGTGGCAGTGCAGCCCCTGGCCGAGGTGTAGCAGACATCAATGCCAGCCATCAGCAGCAGCTTCTTAGGCACAGGGGCCGAGACGATGCCCGTACCCCTGGGGGCAGAGATGAAACCACTCCTTTTGGAATGCGCCGAAAACAAAGCTGTCTCGGCCCTTCCAGGCCTCCGGTAAGAGGCTGGCCCCTCTGTAGGCCTCGGCTTGTGAATCGGACCCTGTTAAATACAAGTCTTTCTTTTCTACCGCGCCGGTGTCTGTCGCTGGCCCTGCACAGCGAGGCCGGGGTCAGTTTACTCTTCCCAACAGGCCCCGTTCTCGGCTTCATTAGCTCAACAAATGTCTCCGTGAATAAGCAGCTATCTGATTTGAACCAATAGTCAGCTTTCGCTCAACGCAGGGGGCCGTTAATTGAACGATGTGTCAACATGGCAAACCGGTCGCCTCTTGCGATCTCACAGAGGTCCCATCTCCTCTGAGCAGAACGTTCCATTTTTCTGATAGCCTTCCCCCGCTTCTTCCCTCCCCCCCAACCCAACCCAACCCGAAAAGCAGGGGAATGCAGCCCCGGCATTTCATTAAAAACAGCTCGATACTGTTTCGCTCTGCTGCTTTTTCTCTTTCCAAACTGGGGGGGAAGGCCACGTCGCTGAAAGAAGGAAGCGCACGGAAGACCTTCTGTGGTGGCTGCAAAGAATCAGCTGGAAAATAGCAAGTCACCAGCTGATGCTTCACATGTAGAGACTAAAGCTGCACATCGAACCCCTCTCCCTACCAAAGAAGGGAGGCCACCTGGATGGCTCCAAAACGGAGGAGGAAACGCAAACCAGCTGACCAGTGGCCTTTACAGAAGGAGTGAAATCCCACTGGCCGTTTGGACTCCCTCGGCTGAGGCCTTTTACTGTGCAGCCAGCTTTCTCACCAGACCCAGAAACGCCCCAACCTCCCTCCCCGAAGTCCAGCAGGTAGGCCGCTAACTGCCGTCCAGTGGTAGAAAAAAACTGCAAGATGTTTCACCTGATAATTTCACATGTAAAAAAAAATAAAAAAATAAAATCCTAACTCAGCTCAAGAAGTGGTGGTAACCGCGTAAAGCCATAGATCCTAACCCGAGGCACACGCCCCGCTGGGGGGCAATTTGATTTTTAAGGGGGGGGGGGGCGATTCAAGAATGGGTTATTCACAGTGAATTTATTTTGCATTTCTTATGGCTCTAAAGGCCTCGTAGACAGTATATAAATATAGAGAGACATACGTATGCATCTCATTCTCTAGTATATGTTTTGAAACTTTATGTGCTCTTTTTTCATATCCCTTCACATTATTTTTGTTAAAACAATTTCTTAGTGATCTCTCCCTCAGGACTTCACCTGTCCTTTTGTTCTTTTATTTTTCTCTTTCATGGATGCCATGTTCTTTGGAAGCTGGTCTAGACCAAGCGAATGGCCTTTTCAGCTTCCTCCACATGAAGAGGAGCTCACTTTTTTAATAATAAGGATGCTGTGTCATTGAGGGGAGGGGTGGGGGGAGTGTCAGGATTTTTGAGATGCTTAGGTGGCCAAAAAAAAAGTTGGGACCCACTGGTGTAAAGGGTCAGTGACAAATCTAAAGCCAAAGCCACTGAAATGCCAAAACAAACAAACAAACAAACTAACAAAAAACGGAGGCTCCCTGGGGGAGGCAGGTCCAACTGCCTAACTCAAGAGCCTATTTTAAAAATAGCAACAGAATATCAATTGCTAAGGAGCTGCTCCCTAAAATTACTCTCCTGTTTTTGTTTCTCCTTTCTAAAATACCGTACGAGATATGCTTGCCGTCACTAATTCTGCCGAAGAAGAAGAAGAAGAAGAAGAAGAAGAAGAAGAAGAAGAAGCAGCAGCCTCTGCCGCCTCGCTAAAGAACACCACCTAAAGGCATTTATACGAGGAAGTGAATACCCTAACACGTAAGTACGTTCCTAGGGAGACTAAAAAAGCAGAAGTCACATTAAAGTTCGAAACACGAAGGGGAAAAAAATGAGAAGTTTCTAATTTTAATAACATGATATATCTCATACACACCCCCCAAAAAAACGGCCTGAGTTTTTAATTTGTTAAATGTATATAGCAGAACTATGTAGGCAGGGCCCTTTTAGGAAGAGCGAGATAGACAGGAGAAAAAGGAATGAAGCATTTTATACCCCATTCAGAGAAATGCAGTTTTTACAAAATGAAATCCAGGCTTGATTTGGGGGTTCTTGCTGTCCTTCGTTTCCTCCCCGCTTGCCGGAAATACGAAGCAGAACTGATTTTCCAATGAGCTTCCTGCCAGCCGGGAGCAGGGGTGTTCGAGTCACAGCGCCCCAAAGGGTCTGCGCTTCGCCCCGGTTTTTCACCGCCTGGTGTGGCTTCCCAAAGAGCCAGCCGGCAAAACTAAAGCGATGCCAGGGCTCGGCAGGGCCAGGAGGCCAGACACTGAGGAGCGAGCGTGTGTTCATTGACACAATTTGTCTTTGCACAACCGCCAGCTCCAGGCGGCTGATACTGGAAGATTTTGTGTCCATGGGTCAAGACATGCTGAAGCAGTCTTGGGTGTGGGGTGCTTGGAGGATGGGCGCCCTCCCACTGAAGGACTTTGGTGTGGATTGCAATATTTTACAAAATGACAAGGCAGAGGGTGTCCCTTTTGATCCTGAAGTCTACTAGGAGCTCCTTAGGGCCAAGGAGCCACATTCCTTGAACCACTGGGGATGGTGTTCCCGAGGAAAAGACACCCACCCGGGAGAGGGGAAGAATGCAATGCTAATGCTGTAGACACACCGACGGAAACTCCCCGTTAACCTGAGGAAGGGCTATTTTCTGCTAAGAATATGAACTAGTGAAGTCATTCACTAGCTCGTCCGTAATACACCATGTTCGAGGGGAAAAAAATTTTAAACAACTTGGTATGACCTCACCAAGCCCCTTGCCAATCCCCCAGAGCCCTGCTCTGGTCCTTTCCGACACCAAATTCCTGCCTGGAGCCACCCCTTTCCCTGGCCATTTCTAAGGGAATCCTATTTCAGCCTTTGAACAAAGTGCCACCGGCAGATCTGCAAGTTGAGGGGAGCAGCTCAGGTGACGCACTGGGCACCCAAACCAGAACCGAGCGGGGTCACGATCCACTCAATCCCGCCGGGGCCACGGGGTGGAGGGGAGGGGAGGGGAGGGTGGGGAGCTGACCGGAGACTGTGGGAGCTCCGGGGGGACAGGCACCTTACCCAGGGGTTTGAGCACCTGGGACAAAAGGCACTCCACCTGCGCTCCCGCTCCGGAGCCCCTGGAGGGGGCGGAGGGGCTGGAGTTGGAGGGGGGACTGCAAGGAGCCTGGGACTGGAGCCCCAGGGCATGACAGCCACGGGGCAGGAGGGAACCCCAGCCAGGGAACGGGGGGGGGGGGGGGGCACAGAGGGCTGAGGTTCCAAGGACGGACCGGGACGGGCCTGGGCTGAGCCAGGGGTGGGACAGAAGGGCGACACGTCTGGAGCGGATCCGCTAAGTCACAGCCCCTCCGGCGGCCCCAGGGGCCGGGGCGCCCGCTCTCTCGCTGCGCGCGGGGCACTTGGCGGCGCGCTCTCTCCGCGTCCCCCCAACAGCTCTCCGCCGCCCCGATTCTGAGTCGGGGGCCACGGGGACCGCGAGGCCACCCCCCGAAGAGCGCCCACTCTCCCAAAGTCGCGGGGCGGCAGCAGCCGAGCGAGCGCCCGACCTGCCCGGACGCAGGGGGTCGCTGGCGGCCGCGGGGCCCGGCGGCGCGGCCCCGGGGAGCCGGTACCTGGGCTCGGGCAGGACGATCCTCTTGCTGGCGCGGGCGGCCGGGGTCGCCTTGCTCTTCTCCATCGCCATCAGGTAGCTGACATCGGCCAGCACGGCCTCCAGGTCCGCCATGTTGGCGACCGGCAGCGGCGGCGGCGGCGGCGGCTCCTCGGGACCCGGACGGGACGCGTTCCCGCCGCCGCCGCTGCCGCCCGCCGCGCCCCGACGTGGGGGGGGCCGCCCCGGGGCAGCCCCCCCGCCGCGCGCTACCCCCCCCGCGCCCCGTTCAGTGCCCGGCGCGCGCTCCCGCCTGTGTGTCCCCCCCGCGCGCTCCCGCCTGTGTGCCCCCCGCGCGCTCCCGCCTGTGTGCCCCCCCGCGCGCTCCCGCCTGTGCGTCCCCCCCCCAACCCCCCCGCGCGCCCCGCTCAGTGCCCGGCGCGCGCCGCTGCCTCGCGCCCGCGGGGTCACCCCGCCCGCCGCCCCGTCCCCGCCCCTTCCGCGAGGGGTCGGCTCGGAGAGCGCGCGCCCGCAGTCAGTGCCTCTAGGCTCTCGGGCTGACCCCCGGGCCCTCCCACCCCGCGCCTCTGGACCCAGTCCCCGCAGGCACCGTCCAGCCCTCCCCTTGGGGTGGCCACAGGGGACTTCCTCTCCTCCCGACGCCCCGCCCCCAGCCTCTGGCTCTCACACCCCTTTTATCCCCACCTCCCTCCCCGGCCTGATGACCACGTGTGCGGACCCGAAACCTACCCCCTCCAGGGCCCGCGGGGAGGTGTCTGTGCCCGGACAGGTGGGCTCTCAAACTGGGGAGTTCAGTCCGCATTCCTGTGGGAGGTCTGGGGCGGCCATGGCGATGTCCCCCCGCCGGGGATGCTGAAGCCAAGGTCAAGGTCGCCCTTAAACAGCGCTCCCCGATCCCACTCCTGACCCTGAGCACCCCTAATGCAAACGTAGCAAAGAGAAACCCAACAGCTGGAGAAAGTTTGCTTGTTTTATGCCCAGCCGGGCAACGTGGGAGGCGGGGGTGGGGGGGGGGGGGGGGAAACAGGGACCCCCTGGGAGCAGAGCTGCCCTTAGGGGTCGCACTGATGGAGGAGCTGCAGGCTCAATGTGGGCACAGCTGACCTGCGGCCTGGGTCCTCTGGGGGTCTCTGAGACCCCTGCCCGTGTGGGGACCAGCTCTGGGCAATGGAGGAGCGCTGTGTGCCCCACACGGGTGACTTGGGGAAGTGGGAAAGCCAGAAGCTGAAACACCAGGGCAGGAGGGAATTTCCAGCTTCCTGACCTGCATTCTCAGAGTCTGGTCACCACTCCCCTCGTGGGCCTGGGGTTTCCATCTGCTTCTTACTTTTCCACAGCGGGGTGCACCCTGGAGCACGCCCAGGTGCACATCGGGAGCCTGTGCGGCGCACTAGACTCTTTAAGGGTGTCCCAGCAAGCAGTCTTCCGAAGACCTGAGCTGGGAATGAACTAATCTCTAAACCCCTTTCCTTCAGCCGCACGGATCACATTGCACCGCAGGCCTGGATGTCACTAGGACTTGGGAAAGCGTCCTGTCAGTGGCTGAGAGGAGTCACAGAGTTCACGGGAAACGGTCAAGTTGAATTTTGGACATTGCATGTCGGATCTCAGCAGGAGGGGAGCAGCGGGATTTGGCCATGGCCAGAGTCCTACCCTCCTGTGTTCTCTCTCCCTCTCTGGCCAGTTTTACCAGAAGACATTCACGGCAGGACCTGAATCCGGAAAGGGACAGCGGGGTATGAGAAGTCAGAGCGTGCGTGGGGGAGATGGGTTGGGCAGCCGAAACTCTAAATGACCAAGGAGCAAAAACATACTGGAAGGAGACCAAGCTGTTTGATTTGCATGAGCCAAATATCAAGCTTTCAACTCCCACCCACTTTTTTTTTTTTTTTTTTTTTGCCTAAAAACAGGAACACAGAAATGTCAAGGATCACCCTAGGAGGAAGGGTAAGTTCCCCCAAAAATGCTATAACACATTTAATGATCTAATTAATGCAGTTTCTTTCAATTATGTCTTTTTATCATTCCATCTTTGTCATGATCATTTATCAAATAAATACATACTTCTGCCTCCATTTTTATGGCCTTCCAAATGCTGAGATTAGTTTAAACTTGCCTCTTTGACTTAAGAATTTTTTTTGGTCGTGGTGGATTGTTGTTGTGTGTGTGTGTGTGTGTGTGTGTGTGTATTTTTTGGGGGGGTAGGGGTGTTTGGCGGCTTTGCAGCATGGTGTCATAAGATTGGGACAGGAGACACACCTGAATTTGAATCCCTGCCCTGTTCTGACTAGCTGGGTGATCTCAGAGGCCACATATTCTATCTCTGGGCTCCACTGCTGTCCTTCCCACAGTGGGACTGAGGCCACTACCCCCGGGGCTGTTGAAAAGACAGGGAGGCTAAAACATGTACAAATTCACCTTGCACCCTGGCCTCTGTGGTTCAGTGGTTAGAGTGCTGGCCTGTGCACAGAAGGGTCTTGGGCTCAATTCCCAGTCAAGGCCATGTATCTGGGTTGCGGGTTCGATCCCCAGTCCCAGTCTTGTGGGAGGCAACCAATTCATGTGTCTCTCCTACATTGGTTTTACTCTCTCTCTTCCTCTGTCTCTCCCTCCCTGCCTCCCCCTCTAAAAATCAATGGAAAAAATGTCCCCGGGTGAGGATTAGCAAGAAAACCCCACAAACAAACAAACAAAAAAAGAACCACAAAAAAAAAAAAAAAAAGAACCACACACCTTGGCTGACACCCAGTAGGTCTCCAACCAAGCCTACTGCCTTTTCTCTGTTTATTTTTTTTTATATTTTTTAATATTTACTGTTCAGTTTATTAATCATATTGTTCCCCCTTTTTCCCCCTATAACTCCCCTCCACTCGGTACCCATCCCACCCTCTGCCCTTACCCCCCTCCACTGTCCTCTCCCATAGGTGTATGATTTTTTGTCCAGTCTCTTGCTGCACCTCCCACATCCCTTTTCTCCCCAAGAATTGTCAGTCCATTCCCTCTCTCTGCCCATGATTCTGTTATATGCACCAGTTTATCCTGTTCATCAGATTTTTAGTTCCCTTGATTTTTAGATTTATTTGTTGATAGATGTGTATTTATTGTTCATAAATCCTCTGTTTATTTTGCTTCATTTCACCCGAACATGCTAGATACTCCAACTATCCAGTCATTCCCCGAAAGCAGGAAGACCCCTTACCAACAATAACGGCTCCCTGGGGCATACATATCTAGGAACCCGAGTGGGCAAAGGTGATCAGCCTTCCTAAACACAAGCAGTTGCCCTTTTAGAAGGAAAAAACGGGGAG
This sequence comes from Antrozous pallidus, assembly GCA_027563665.1. Lineage (NCBI taxonomy): Eukaryota > Metazoa > Chordata > Mammalia > Chiroptera > Vespertilionidae > Antrozous > Antrozous pallidus. Next base: position 6,350,503 of record CM050528.1, read on the forward strand.
TCCAAAATCGGATCTCCCCCTCCACCACTGAGGTCAGCTGCCTGGATCCCCCAAGGGTGTCTTTCTTTGGTATTGATGGTGTGCCAGCCTTGATTCCCTGATCTCTCTCCTTTGCTCTCTCTCTCTCTCTCTCTCCCCTGAGCCCCGCCCCCTCTTTCTTTCCCTGGACTCCCTTAATGCCAAGCAGTTTTGTGTTGGCGGCCAACAAAAAGGCGGGAATGACAGTGACGAAGTTGTCATAACTGACCTGCTGGACCCGGCTGCTGAGTCCCCAGCCTGTACTCATTAAGGCCTTCGCAGGGAGGAGAGAACATAAACAGCCACCCATTTGTACTCCGAGGGTAATGCTCCCTGGAAAATCAGTGTCCTCCCTCCGCCTCCCCCGGATGATTTAAATGACTTTGGGCTCCCGCTGCTTGTGATAATAAACAAAACTGCACACGCGGGATGTTCTCTTTTCCTCTTTTCGAGCACTTCCCTTGACTAGGGGAGGTGTAGGTGAGGTGGACTCATTCAAGTTTATACTCTCCGGGGTTAGTTTTGTTTTATTTTGGTTTTTAATCTTCATCTGAGGGTATTTTTTCCATTGTTTTCTTTTTTTTCTTAGAGAGAGAGTGGAAAAAATGAGAGAGAAAGAGAGAGAGAGAGAGAGAGAGAGAGAGAGAGAGAGAGAGAGAGAGAGAGAGAGAGAAACAGCAATGAGAGAGACATATCAATTGGTTGCCCCCACCCAGGGCCGGGAGCCTGCAACTGAGGCATGTGCCCTTGACTTGAATCGAACCTGGGGCCCTTCAGTCCGCAGGCTGATGCTCTGTTTGCTGAGCCAAACTGGCCACGGCTCCAGGGTTAATTTTTTATAGGAGCTTCAAAGGAAAAAGCTAACTAGAGAACTCACTGGTCTTACCTGATGGAGATTCTGGGTTTCACTGGGACTTCCAACTCGCAGTGAGAAATCCCTGGACTAGCAAACCTGCGGGTGGGGGTGATGGGAGCGTTATTCTGGACATTAAGCATATGTGGGAAAAGCCAACTCTAAGGCTCTGACTAGAAGACCTTTAAAAATACCCGAAAGGAAGGGAGGGGAGAAAGAGATAGAAACATCAACGATGCCAGAGAATCACGGATGAGCTGCCTCCTGCACACCCCACTCTGGGCATCGAGCCCATAATCCAGGCGTGTGCCCTGACCAGGAATTGAACTCCTGGTTGATAAGTCAATGCTCAACCCCTCAGCCACGCGGGCAGGGCTCCAGTTAGAAGATTTTTGTCCAGTAGATATGCTTGACCTTACTTGATTAACCACAATATTTAATCCAAAAGGGACACTTGATTTGGGTGGGAAGCAAGCCCCCTTCATCCAGTTGCTTCTCAAGAAGGCCACACACCATTAGGGTTTGAATGCATTTCTTCCCAGACACCTCGCCCCTTAGGGCCTGCAGGCATTCAGGACGTGCTGGGCCCGAGGTCGCATTTCACCTGCATCTTTTGATCACGTTTCAGTTATTGTCCCGCACATCCTAGGAACTGCTTTTATGCTATTTTAACAGCAAAGCTTTACAGACTCTAAAGGCATCTCTATACACAGCCACGCCGTCCTTTAAAAAGATGGGCCGAAAGGTAAAAAGCCAAGCTTCTTGGGCCAAAACCGGTGTGGCTCAGTGGATAGAGCGTCGGCCTGCGGACTGAAGGGTCCCAGGTTCGATTCCGGTCAAGGGCATGTACCTTGGCTGCGAGCACACCCCCAACAGGGGTTGTGCGAGAGGCAGCTGATCAATGTTTCTCTCTCATCTATGTTTCGAACTCTTTATCCCTCTCCCTTCTTCTCTGTAAAAAATCAATAAAATATATATATTTTTAAAAAAGGAGTAGGCTCTGGTTTACATGGCACTGAAATTCTGTTCAATACAGAAGGGCCTCCCTTTACATCTGTGGGTGGAAACAGATTCCTCTACGGGGGGCTCCTGGTCAGGGGGTCCCCCTTGAAAGAGAAGCTGTAGAGGGCTGTGACTCGGAGTGGGGGCCCAGAGACCAGGGGGCCTGAACTGGAACGCTGCCGCCAGCGCTCCTGTGCTGTGCGACCTTAGACCGGGTGCTTCCTCTCTCTGGGCCTCAGCCCTCTCTCAAGGGCATTCCTGAGGTTTCTACAAGAATAACGTGGTCAATTGAAAGCACTTAGGACAGTGTCGGGGACATAGAAGCACCCCCCTCCAAAAAACACAAACAAAAAGCACAAGACTGTTATGATGTGATCCTCATAGTCATTGGAATATCTCCACATAACGCAAGGCATGATGGAGAGAGACCAGTCCTGGGAGTGAAACGGCACAGCTGGGTATGACCGGCTGGGTCTGGCATTGCAGAGTAACTAACTAGAAGCAAGTCTCTTAAGCTTTTTCAACCTCCATTTGCACCACTGCCTCTGGAAGCCACGGACACGCTGGTCCCCCCGGGGTCCCTGCCAGCGCTGGACTCCTCGGGCTTTCTTTAATCCTGCCCTGAGTCCCTTCGCCGGGAAAAGACTCACACCCCCCCCCCCCCCAGCAGCTGGCGAGTTCCGGCCTTTACTGAATTAGGTGACACCCAGAGCATTCATCGCTGTCCCTGTCCCCACGGTCACAGGTGAAGGAAGCCATCCATCACCAAGTTTCCAGAAACAAGCACATCGGTCTCTGTTCCTCCCGCGTCTGCACTCACCACACTGACCTTGCTCAATAAGTACCTACTGCCGAAACCGGTTTGGCTCAGTGGACAGAGCGTCGGCCTGAGGGCTGAAGGGTCCCAGGTTCGATTCCGGTCAAGGGCATGTACCTTGGTTGCGGGCACATCCCCAGTAAGGGGTGTGCAAGAGGCAGCTGATGGATATTTCTCTCTCATCGATGTTTCTCTCTATCCCTCTCCCTTCCTCTCTGTAAAAAATCAATAAAAGCATCTTTACAAAAAGAAAAAATAGTAAGATACAATTTTTAAAAATAAGTGCATACTGAACGAGCAAGTGAAGGAATGAAGGACGTAAGAGATTGCCGATCATGTGCCTTGGAGACTCTGTGCCTCGGAGACTCGGCCTTCTATCAGAAGCTCATCTGAAGGGAGAGGAAAATGCGGCTGGAAACCACAAATGCCCACTAAAGAGGGTGCCTCCCGGAAAGGGCGGGCCCTCCTGGCCAGGTCCCTGCAGGTCCCTGCTTCCGCTAATGGACCAGAAAGCTCTCCCGCAGCCGAGACCATGATGCCCTTGGGCTCTGCAGAGGCAGGTCTGGAGCTTCAGACCTGGGGATGCAGAGTGGAAGACTGAGGAGGATTTGAGGGGGGAAGTGAGAGAGGGACCAGTGAGCTGGCCCAAGACCAGGCACTCCCCGGGATGGGTGGCCAGTGCAAAGCCCTGCAGGGTGGGGAGGTCCAGAGAACATTCAGGAAGAAGTCTGTTCTTATACCTTCGGGCCATTTTAAGTTGGCCCATCCGCATGCACATGGCATGCCACTCTGGTGGCGCTGACAACGTCGTGACTCGTGTTCGTGGGGGCTGTGAGGGTGGGTACCAAGGGAAGTGGGGAGCCAGGCCCCCCCCCCCACTGGGGTCTCTGCCAGCCATGAAGGAACAGCCCTAAGACCTGGGGAAGAGGAGCCCCTCGGAAGCAGGAAGCGAGGGCCAGCAATGACCTTGGGAGACTGGGCTGTCCCGAATCCCCAGACACCCAGGGGGGCTTGGCTTTCCCGTGGGGCTGGGGAGCCCACCCGTCTCCCGCTCTAGGAGTGAGAAGATGACCTCGAGACACAGGCCACAGAAAGGCCAGAATTTTCCTGCCATGCCAAGTTCCCCGTAACCTGGTGCCCTTCCCTCCGAGATCCTGTCCGAAAGGGCATGGGCCGCTCGGCTGGGAAATGCCATGGAGACCAGCCCAAGACAGGCTACCGGCTCTGCTAAGAAAGGTCCTGGCCATCGCCCCCGCCACACTCAGCAGCGCGAGTCATTAGGGGCCATGCTGCGTGGCTGCCGGCCCTCAGGGACCCCACCCCCACCACTCAGCACCCCTCCTTGTTCTTGTCTCGCTAGTTCTGTTTCTTCTCTCTCCATTGGGGGTAATAGCTCCCAGACTGATCTCATTACTTTTTTAAAACACACACACACACACACTCTAGTGGCCTGGTGCATGAAACTCCTGCACTGGGGGGGGGGGGGCAGGCGGGAGTGGAAAGAGGTGTGTCCCTTAGCCTGGCCTGCATCCTCTCTAATCTGGGACCCCTGTGGGATCGGGCCTAAACTGGAAGTCGGACAAACCCCTTGCAATCTGGGACTACTGGCTCCTAACTGCTCACCTGCCTGCCTGCTTGATCACCTCTAAACACTCTGCCTGCCGGCCTGCTTGCCCCCAACTGCACCCCCTGCCACCCTGATCGCCCCCAACTGCCCTCCCCTCCTGAGCCTGATCACCCATAACCACCTCTGCCTCGGCCCCACCACCATGGCTTTGTCCAGGAGGACATCTGGAATGTTTTAAGGTCTAATTAGCATATTACCCTTTTATTAATATAGACTAGGGGCCCGGTGCACAAAATTCGTGCACTGGGCATGGGTGGTCCCTCAACCCAACCTGCCCCCGCTCACATACTGGGAGCCCTTAGGGGATGTCCAACTGATGGCTCACCCCTGGCCTGCCCGAGATCTAAAGCCTCTCTAGGCCTTGGATACCCAGCCATCGCCCTGCTCAGCTCAGCCCCGGCTGACTGTGACCACCCAGTCCCGGGGGCTGGGCGCTCGCCGCCGCTTCCCCTCACAGCGCCCAGGAGCTGGGTGCTTGCTGCCACTGCAGTTTCATCTCCAACCCCCTCCCCCCCACCAAGCCTGGCACTGGTGCCACTTGGCCCTGCCCCCGCTCCTAATTGGCTGGTAGCATAGCTAATCAGGAGCAAAGGTACAGTCAAATTTGCAGGTTTCTTTTTTATTATATAGGGTGTGTGTGTGTGTGTATGTGTGTGTGTGTGTGCGTGTGTTGATTTTAGAGAGGAAGGAAGAGGGGGAGAGAGAAATAGAAACATCAATGATGAGGATCATTGATTGGCTGCCTCCTGCACACCCCCACTGGGGATCGAGCCTGCTACCTGGGCATGTGCCCTTGAATGGAATCGAACCTGGGATCCTTCAGTCTGCAGGCTGACACTCTATCCACTGAGCCAAACCAGCAAGGGCTCAATACTTTTTTTTATTATTGAGTTCAGAGAGGAAGGGAGAGAAAAATATCAATGATGAGAGAGAATCATCGATCAGCTGCCCTCTGCATGGCCCCCACCTGGGACCTGGCCCACAACCTGGGCATGTGCCCTGACCAGGAATTGAACTGTGACCTCCTGGTTCATCGGTCAGCACTCAACCCCTGACCCAGGACTGCTGGGCCTGACTGGTCTCATTTTGTCCGAGCTGATGAGTATCGATAGATTCCAACAGGCCAGACTCAGTAACAAAATCATGGTGCCTAGGCCAGGCCTGGTGTCACCTCAAACCAAGAAGACCCCCAGGAGCCACCAGAAAGGTGGTGGCATGCCCCCTAAGAGTCGCTCTACACCAGGACTCCCAGACGCTGGTGTGCTGAAACTGGAAAGTACAGATTCAAGTTCAGATGAGCCCTGGGGAAGGGCCCGGGAGTCTGCATTTCTCACGAGCTCCCAGGGGCTGCCTCCACTGAAATGTTGGGACCTCAGGCCCCACCCCCAGCCTACGGAAGCAGTCACCACACCGTGACAAGATACCCAAGTGGTTTCCGGTCACGTGGACGTGTAAGAAGCCTTCTGCTGGGTCGCCCTGGAAGCTCCAGTTCAGGCCTTGACATTGTTCAGGAAGTCAGCACATGGGAGGATTCCAGATTAGAAACGGGTGAGATCAGCTGAGCCAACGGGCCACCCTACAGAAAGGAGGGGAGGGAGAGCCAGTTTGGGAGGAGGGGGGGCGGTCAGCGGGCGAGATCATGCAGGGCCTGCTGGGAGGGGAACTGAAGTTCCATCGGGGAAGCCAGGAGCAGGTTTCAAAGACAAGACTGATGCTATCCGATGTGCCTTTTTGTAAGACTCTGCTGGCTGGAGTGGCAGGGGACACCCACAGATGCTCCCAGGGCCCCCACGACGCGTACTTGCTTCCGAAAAGAACTGAGCATGGAGTCTGGCCGGTGACGGCAGAAAGTCCCAGAATCCGGGCCCCTTGCGGGTCTAGAATGCTCTCCGTCAGACAGTCACCTTCTTGAGGCCAATTCTGCAGCATTTAAGTCTTCACTGGGGGTTGGAATTGCTCCAGTCCTGAAGCACTTCTGCCTGTCCCAGGGGCCAGCCCATGTCCCCACCTGCCATGCTGGCCCATGACATTCAACATTCGACACTGAGTCAGTCAGCATCCCAGACCTGACCTATCTGAGAGCAGAGGTCAGCCCCCTGGAGGGAATCAGAGTCTGCCATAAACCCAAAGGCTGAGTCTGATGATGGGCCGATGATGAAGGCTCTCCCCCTCGCCTCACCAGGGTGCTATGTAAGGTCTCATATATAAAAAATAAAAATAAAAACTCATACTAAAGTGTAAATGACTGAGTGGTCTCCATTCACTCATGTATTCTGATTCCTTCATTCCATCCATCACTTCTTTAGCAAATACTTATTGTGGACCTACTGTGTGCCAGGCACCCGGATAATAGTGGGAGCCAGGCAGAGACCCCCTACCTTCACAGAATAACCTCCCGGCAGGGGGGACTTCATTGACAGTCAGTTGGTCTTTTATTTTTATTTTTTTAATATATTTTATTGATTTTACAGAGAGGAAGGGAGAGAGATAGAGAGTTAGAAACATCAATGAGAGAGAAACACCCATCAGCTGCCTCCTGCACATCTCCTGCTGGGGATGTGCCCACAGCCGAGGTACATGCCCTTGACCAGAATCGAACCTGGGACCCAGGAGGTGAGGCCTGAGCCAGGGCCAACGTCAGGGCCACGGAAAAGCTAGCTTTTTGTCCCTCGAGCTATAGGGAACCACGGACGACGTTAAACAGAGAGAGACGGTGCGATGTGCTTGACCTTGTGAACGAGAGCTTTAGCGGCTCTCGTGGTAATATTCTTCCCCTCCCTCTAACCTGGTCCAAAAACAGGCACACACGGAGGCGGGGGTGGGGGGTGAGCCAGGCCAGGTTTTTTCTGAAGGACTTTCCTTATAAACTGCTTTCCATGGGAATGAGAGGAAGCAAACAAATGCTAGTTCTGTCCATCCTGGCCTTCATTTTCCTGAACCAGCAAGACCGAGGAGCGGCAGGAAGGCCAGCGTGTTCCCACCCTGCCGGCCTCGGAAAGCAACGCCCGCTTTGCCTCTCCTCGGAAGTGCCAGGGACCAGGGTGTGCCATGCAAATAGGTGACACGTGCAAACAGGAACTCGGGGGTGGGGGTGGGGGGGCTGTTGACCAAGGTCCTTCAGGGTCACTGCGGGCTCCACGTGCTGAAATGTGCTTGCCAGCATCTGACCTCTCCCCTCCGGGCACCCATCTCTGTTGCTCCGTCCCCGAGGGAGCTGCCTCCACGTGGACACCCGGCACACAATTAGGAAACTCCTTCAGCCGAACCCTTGCACAAGAAACGTTGCTACAATGAGCAGCCCACTAGGGAGTCCTCCTCGGGACGATTCTGACCACGCGTAAGAGTCAACCAACAAGTGTGCAAGAGAGAACGAGGTTTCCCAAGCCTATGGGATGACAGCCCAGACATCATGAGGTGCTTGGCTCCAAAGGCCTTCATGGGCTGGGCATGACTTACAGGATGCAAGCCGCCCCATGGGGAGTTTGCTCCCATCTAGAAAGGCCGTGGTTGTCTACAACAGGCACTTCAACAGGGGGCGAGATCAGTCGGCTGGTCAAACCCGACTTCCTGATTGCATTCCGCATCTCTATGCAGAGCAAAGGCCTCTGCATTCATTCTTATTTTGTAGCGACAACAGACTAAGCAGCTTCAAACAACACACATTTAGCCTCTTGCCGTTCCCAGGGGTTGGGAATCTGAGTATGGCTTCATGAGGGGGGAGGAAAGGGGGGAGATGGGAGTTTCTCTGTTCGGGTCTCCCAGGACTGCAATCAATGTCAGCAGGGGCTGCAGTCTCCTAAGAAGCTCAACCGGTGAAGGGTCTGCTCCCGAGGTTATGTGGGTGCTGCCAATGTCAGTTCCTCGTGGCCTGTTGGCTTCAGAAGCTCAGACTCTTGCTGACTATTGGCCAGAGGTGGTTCTAAGCTCCTAGAAGCTGCCCTGAGAACCTAGCCCTATGGGCCCCACCCCCCACCCCGAGCGCGGCTACTTACTCCATCAAGGTGGGCATGCGAGTCTTACACATCCCAACCTCTCTGCAGATTGTACCCGTGAAAAGCCAGTTCCTGTTCTTACCAGGCAGGGGAAGTGCCATAATCACGAAAGTGGTTTCCCGTGAGGCTTCTCCATTGCACTCCGCATGTGCTGACCCCTACGATTTCCCCAAATGTGGGAAACTCGACTGCATAATTTGTGGCAGTGGGGGACTGCGTTTGCACTCTCCCCTATAAAAAGAAGAATAAAAAAATAAAAAATAAATAAAAGCCAGTTCCAGAGCCCACCTACACCCCAGGGGAGGGGACTACGCAAGGGCATAAACGCCAGAAGGCGGGATCCCAGGGGCCCCTCCTTGTGGGTCTGGGTCTGTCCATTGCAGCTCTGGAAATCTTTCCTCCATTACAGAGAATGAAATCCTTTGTCCCTGGTTCAAGTAACTTGCTAAATAATGATAATAATAATAATAATAATAATAATAATAATAATTTGTTAAAATAATAATAATAATAATGGTTTGGCCGACATTTTTATACTTTGAATAGTAAAAGAGAACTAGTTCTATCCACACAGCACACAAAGGGGTGTAGGATTGAGTGAGGGCGCACACCCAGACCCAGAGGGGACACTTAATGAAATACTACAATCACACCTGGTCCGTGGGGACTGTGCCCCTAAACTCTGACTTGGTAGGTAACAGGGTGAGAACTGGTCATAGGTCAGTATATCCGGCCAGAAGCAGAAAACAGAAACCCAGAGCAATGAGCGAACAATGTGAATCTCTTTACTCTGCACGGGCCAAGGGACCTTAGGCAAGGGGCTTGACCTCCCAATACTAGGCTTGCCTTAACGACTTGAGATAATCAACATAACATAACATAACATAACATAACATTAGTATGACATATAGGCAAAACTAAATGCTGATAGCGGTCTGAATAGCGGTTATCTTTGACAGGGATTGGCTGGGAGAGGGGAGAAAGAAATGTTTTCTCTGTTGATGTAGCTGTTACTTGCTTGATCTAAGTCAGTGGTCGGCAAAGTCGTTAGTCAACGGAGCCAAAAAGCAACAGGACAACGATGGAAATTTCTCTTGAGAGCCACATTTTTTAAAACTTAAACTTCTTCTAACACAGACTCACCCAGGCCATCGTCTTTTGTGGAAGAATCCCACTCAAGGGGCCAAAGAGCCACATGTAGCTCATGAGGCGCGGCTTGCCCACCATTGAGCTCAGTAAATACAAATGAAGCATTTAATGTGGACCCTAGGTTCTAATCTCTCACCCTTCTTGGTTCCAGGGCACCAGACCGCCGTGACTGTCCCGTTCTGGGCATCGGGGCGGGGAGCGCCCCGTCCTTCCCCAGACCAAGGTTCCTTCCACAGGCCGGCGTGGACCAACGAAGCAACCTGGGCGTGCAGCCACGTGACCTGCCATCTCCCCGAACTACATCAGAGGCGGATGGAGATGTGCAGCCCACATCCTGCCGGGGCTCAGCCATCAAACCCTCTCTCCTTCCGCTCTCTCCCTTCCCGCGGTGGGGGACCCTGCCCGCAGCATCCCACCGGGACCCTCTGAGGTCTGTGCGCCTGCCGCTTCTCATCCCCTTGCTGCAGGAACCTAGGGGTGTGGGGGCTGGGAAGATCTGGGGTCCTGAGCCCCCTAGTATTTAGAACCCGAGCAGCCAGCCCTTCTTGTAAACACACGCTGGCTGCTTTCCTTCCCAAACTGGATTGCGCTCCGTGACCACAATGATGCCAGCGGCAGATGACATCAGAGACATTGAGGTAGAAAGTCAGAAACATTGAGGAGAGAGGAACATCGATCAGCTGCCTCTTGCACAACCCCCACTGGGGATGTGCCCACAACCCAGGTACATGCTCGGACTGGAATCGAACCTGGGACCCTTCAGTCTACAGGCCGACGCTATCCACTGAGCCAAACCGGTTTCTGTGACTTATTTTTTTTTTAATTGATGAGAGAGGGGGAGAGAGAGAGAGAGAGAGAGAGAGAGAGAGAGAGAGAGAGAAACATAGGTGTGTTGATCCACTTGTTTATGCATTCATTGGTTGATTCCTGTATGTGGCCTGACCAGGGATTGAACCCACAACCTTGGTGTTTCGGGACACTCCCTGGTCAGGGCTCACCCTACTCCTTTATCTCGGCGGCAACCAGAGTGCTTGTGGGCACATTACCTGGCTCGGGGACCTTCAAAGGCTTTGATGTTGGCCCATAGTAAGAAGTACATGTTATAAAGCAGACCAGCACACGCGCGCGCGCACACACACACACACACACACACACACACAGACTTGCACCTCTTCAGACAAATGTTTCCCAAAACAAGCCTTTCCACTGTGTGGCCTGCTGCCTGCGGGTTTTCCTTCCAGTCTATTTTCCTTCGTTCTTCCACTGATGATTGTTATCATCAATGTGTAGCATCCATCTCGCTATATTCCGTGACCCGCTCACGGGCCTGAGCGGCCGCTCCCACAATGCCCGGGGCGGAGATTTCTCCCTGTAACCAGAAGGTCACCACGTGAGTCATGAAGAAAGTCCCCTCTTCTCTCCGATCAGGGTTGAGAGAGTCCGAACGTTTGGGGGCCGAGTGCCAGGCTGCCGTAGGTCTGTCTGCCGGCCGACTCCTCCACGGGGGGCCGGGGTGGGGGGGAGCAGCCCTCTGCCCCGGGTCCCACCCAGAGACGGGGATAAGGGGATGGGTCTAACACCTGCTGGCATCAGGGAGACGTGGAGGAGGAAAACATCTGCCGCTGACATCATTGTGGTCACGGAGCGCGATCCAGTTTGGGAAGGAAAGCAGCCAGCGTGTGTTTACAAGAAGGGCTGGCTGCTCGGGTTCTAAATACTAGGGGGCTCAGGACCCCAGATCTTCCCAGCCCCCATACCCCCGGGTTCCTGCAGCTCTCTGTAAAAAAAAAAAAATCAATTAAAAAAAAGGATAAGCTGACATCACATAAGTGAACACTAACATGGAGTCTCTAAAGCAGAGGCCAGTCCCTGACCCCACTGGGCTGCTCCCACCGAGATACAAGCGCCTCCAAGGGAGCGCAGCCTGTGGCTTCTGGCCATCGCCCGCTCCGCCGCTTTAATGGAAGGCGCAGCCACGTGGCCTCTTGCCCGCCGTTTCAGGTAGAGGGCCCTCGGGCACCGTGGTCCGGACAACCCACACTTCGGAGAACAGGCGTTGAGGGCGTGGCCCTTTAAGAGATGGCTCGCTCCCAAGCAGCTCCTCGATGAGGCCCGGAAGAGTGCTGTGTGACCTGGGGCAGGCACGTGCCCTCTCTGGGCTTCTGCCTTTCTGAGGGTGACACGCGGAGGAAGCGGGGCCGGGAGCAGCGGGGGAGGCCTCGCCGTTACTTCTCCCCTGTTCACGCTTCTGTGTTGCTTGGTTCCCAACAAGGAGGCGTGCTCCCGGGAACGCGGCCTGAAGTTGATATGAAAGGAGAGAGCGGAGCTACATTGCCATCTCTCCGCGTTCGAGATTCGTGTCCCCTTTTAGTGAAACGGAAAGTGTATGTGCTTGAGCCCCCTTTGCAGTCTCTGCTGTTTCTAGGCCAACTTCAGATCTGACTCAAGACACCTATAAGAAAGAAGGGGAGGAAGAAAGGGAGGGAGGGAGGAGGGAGGGAGGAGGGAGGAAGAAAGGGAGGGAGGGAGGCCAACGTGAGCATATGGCAAAGCGTGTGGGTTTCACGGGAGAGCTGGTGCAGACAGGGAGGAGAGGATTGCATCCCACATCTCATAGGAACACTGCCCAGATGCCTCCCTGGGGCCCCTGCTCCCCCTCCCTGTTCCTTGGGGGCGGGGACCATGTCTTCCTTATCCTTTCCCCCACTCCACTCTGCTGGGTTTTGTTGGCAACCTGCTTACCCTGGGAGCCACGTTTCCCAGACCACTTCTGCTTCGTGGCTATGGGAGTGAGGTTGTAAGGGTCCGGGGAGGGGAGGGTCCGGGGAAGCAGTAGCCATCACACAGGAGGGTGGTCCTCAGGGAGGGATGGGGGGGGGCAGATGGATGCTGTCCTGCACCGTGCCCCCCTCTCCGTGGGCCTGCTGGGCAGCAGCCGTGTCAAGCCCACCTCTAGACGCTCAGTGGGGAATCCACGCAGGCGGCGGCCACGAACTCCTATAGATCCCGCATCAGCCCCTTTCAGAGGCTCCGAGTTTGCTGGATTTCCCTCAGCCTGTAGTCGGCAAACTCATTAGGCAACGGAGCCAAATATCAACAGGACAACGATTGACATTTCTTTGGAGAGCCACATTTCTTAAGCTGAAACTTCTTCTAACGCCACTTCTTCAAAACAGACTCGCCCGGGCCGTGGTATTTTGTGGAAGAGACACCCTCAAAGGCCCAAAGAGCTGCAGGTGGCTCAAGAGCCGCGGTTTGCTGACCGCTGGTATAGACGACAGCGCCTCTTCCTTTCCACTAATTTCCACTGCTTCTGGCATCAAAAGTCTGGTTCAATGGGATCTCATAGTTGTTTCTCCAAACTTCCTCTGCATGAAAGAAAGGAACTATGGGTAGCATAGTTTTCACGCTCTTCTCTACTCCAGATGAGCCACACTCCAGGGGCCATAGAACCGCATGTGGCTCCCGAGCCGCAGTTTGCCGACCACGGCCGTAGGCGCTGGGCTCCTTCACTCGCATCAGCCCTTATGAGTGAATGCTCTTCGTCCTCAGCTTCCCCCTGGGGACCATTTCCTCCCCGGCTCCTCACACAAACACGCATGTCCTCCTTCATGTAACAGGCCCCTGGCCCAGAGCACCTGGCGGCTCTGCGTCTGGGCCTGGCCCCGCAGTGACACACCCAGGCTCCCAAGCCGCTCCTGCCAATGGAGCTGGGGATGCTGGCGAAGAGCCAGACCCTGCGGGGCCTGAGCCTGGGCTGAGGGGCGCGGGCTGGATCTCGGGGGGGGGGGGGGGTGCCCGGGGAGCGGGGGAGTGTGCCACCCAGGCACCCAGCGTGACTGGGGTCTGTTTTCAGGACGTCACACGCGTCCCCGAGTGTTTATTTTCACCTCCACAGCCGTCCAAAGCAAGTTAAACTTGAATCGTGGCGTGAGAGGTAACCGACTCTTGTGGGGCGACTTCCCCGACCAGTTGCAAACGACCACGGAGGCGGTTAAAGGTGGTTAAGTTGGTAATAAGCAGGCAGGGATTTATTGAAAACTGGCCAGGACGGCCGCGGGGCACTGCAGGGAGACCTAGCACCCACGGCCGCCCCGCCCCAGGTGCAGGCAGGCCTTTTAAAGGGTCTGAACCACAAATGTGATTGCCCTGCATTTGGCGAACAGCCCCCAAGGCCGCATCTGCGGAAGGGGTGCCCATAGACTATGAATGACCCTATTGCTCACTCCTTATCTTCTATGTATTCTGCTAGACGCGGGAAAGCGGTCCTATCTCGCATAAACAGGTGGGGTAGCTGCCAATTTGGGCTGACTGGTTATTCCTCAAAATTCTGCTCCTCCAAGGTTTGGTGTTGTTTGTTTTTTTTTTCTATAACCTCCAAGGTCTCAAGCTGGAAACTATTCTTTTGTTTTAAGCAAGCAGGAGTGAACCGGGGCCAAAGTTTCAAACAGCAGTTTTACTCTAGACAAATGGTTTTAGGACCTTATTTCACCGACCCCCCAGGGAGCAAATAGTGAGCATTGCTGGGGCCTGGCTCCCCGGGGGGAGACGCGATGCACAACTTCCGAGCTCCCCAAGGGAGGGACCGCGTGGGTCCGCTGGGCAAAGGAGCCAGAGGAGACAGTGAGCAGCCTGAGATGCCAGACAAGAGGGGGCTTTTTACAAAATACATTTTATTGCTTCTTTACAGGGAGGAAGGGAGAGGGATAGAGAGCTAGAAACATCGATGAGAGAGAAACATCCATCCGCTGCCGCCTGCACACCCTCTACTGGGGATGTGCCTGCAACCAAGATACACGCCCTTGACCGGAATTAAAGCTGGGACCCCTCCATCCACAGGCCGACACTCTATCCACTGAGCCAAACCGGTTTCCGCCAAGAGGGAACTTTTTAAAACAACAGCCACTCAGCAGCCGCGGGGACCATGTTGGCAGAGGTGGGTTCATCAGGGAAAGGTTCAAAAAATGAACATTGAAAAGAATAAAACCCTAGTCTCCCTCGCTATCCACCGCGGCCGTTTCAGTTCAGTTTCCACAGTCACACTTCTTTTTTGTTGTTGTTGTTTTTAAATTTATTTGAGAGAGAAACATTGACTTGTTGTTCCACTTACTTATGCGTGCATCGGTTGATTCTTTTTTATTTTAATAAATCTCTATTGTTCGGATTATTACAACTGTTCCTCTTTTTTCCTGTCCATAGCTCCCCTCCACCGGCTCCCACCCCACCCTCATCGGTTGATTCTTGTATGTGCCCTGACTGGAGATCGAACCTGCAACCTCAGTATATGGGGACGACGCTCTAGCCCACTGAGCCACCCGGCCAGGCGGTTTAAGAGCAGGCCGTGCGCGCACCCATTGCCAGAGCAGATCTCTGTGGCTGCACCTCAGTATGACCTTATCTTTCTGAGAATTAAGCTCTGCGAGACGCCCCTACAGCTCCCTTCTCTGCCAGGAAAAGAGGGGGAAGTGAGGAAGAGAAGGGTGGGTTTTGACTGGACGTTCTGATTTTTGGTTAAAAAATAATAATAATAAAAAAAGATACAGCTGCCGTGAGCGGCGTTCTTTTGAATTCCTGCTTTGAGACTGACATTCAACGGCAGGGTTTCGATGGAGAAGGGATCCCCGAAAACAGGGGCCCCGGTGGCGGCGGCGAAGGGGGTTGCCAGCAGCCCATGGAGAAGGCATTTCTGTTCTTCTGAAATGGGGGAACTACGCTTCTTCCCGGCTCCTCACGGGGAAGTGGAAAGAACTGCTGCTGTTACCCTGCCACAGTCGGTGTCCTCTGACCCTCCCCCCGCCCCACCCCCGGGGGGGCCCTCAAATGCAGCTGGAGAAGCTCCTGTGACTGATACAAAGGCCCCGAGTGAGCGCAGGCCCCGGAATTCCAGGCAGAAACTCAGTGGCCAGTGCCACAAAGTTTCTAGGCCAGTTCCATTCTTTTTCAGATGAGGGGGCTTCTCCTCTTCTGTCTCCTTCTCTTTCTCTGTCTTCCCCTCCCCCACCTTTCTCTCTCTATCTCTCTCTACAACCCTCCCCCCAACACACACACCTACACACAAACACACACACAAACACACACATACACACACATACACACACAACACACATACACACACATACACACATGTGCACACACACCTACACGCACACACACATACACACATACACACTCAACACACACACACACACACCTACACACACACACTCACACACACATACACACACACATACACACACATACACTCACACATACACACACACCTACACACATACACTCACACACACACATACACACACAACACATACATACATACACACACATACACACACACACACACATACTCACACACACACACCCCAATTCCTTTTAGTAATAACTGTGGGTGGTATCAGGTGGGTACCAGATTTCTTAGGGTGATCACTTCGTAGGGTATATAAATGTCTAATCACACCAGGTTGTATGCCTAAAATGAACCTAATACCGCACACCAAAAGTAATTTAAAAATAAGACATTATTGTTAAAAAAAAAAAGTAGCGGTGCAACCACAGATAAATTAAAAGATAAATACTCTATGAATACACTCAAGTAACGGTTCCCAAGCCACAGCCTGTCCCTGATCCCTTTCATGCCAGCCTCCCTCCTGTAAACCCCTAATTCCCACCCTACCCCCAGGACAACATCGAGAGTCCCCCCGCCCCCGTTCCCCAGCCCTCTCCAAAGGACAGTGCTGGAGACACTGGGACACCCGTCTGGACAAGGGCCCAGCCCTCCAGGAACTCTTCTACCAGCAGGAGATGGAGGTCGCAGATAAATAAACGAGCCAGATACGGGGGGCTGCCGACACGCTGTGAGGGGCCACACGAGCTTGGGAAAGGGTGCCAGAGAGGTGGCCAGAAAGGTCTCTCTGAAGAGGAACTGAGACCTGTAGAAAGAGGAGGAGAAGAGCACTCAGGGCAAAGGGAACAGCAAGTGCAAAGGTCCTGGGGCAGGAACACGCTCTGGGAACGTAAAGGTCAGTGAGCTGAGGGCGATGGGCGGGAGCACCACTGATAAGGTCAGAGAGATGGGCAGGGGTCAGGCTGGACAGAGTCCTGTAGAGCCCGTTATAAGAGCCACAGGGAGCCACCGAGGAGGTTGGCTCATGGCTGGGGCAGGTGTGTAATTCCTTCATGGAACATTCATAATCTTTCTGACTGAAGTCTCCAGGTAACGGCACGCTCTTCAGGTACCAGGAAAAACACGTTTCCATGTCTAGAGCACGGCCAACACAGACACTGGCCCTCACAGCGTCTACATGCTAGACTTAAACGCCGCGTCTGAATTCAGATCACCTACGGCAACATCATTTGCCATCCTGCATTCTCTGGTTAGATTCCCTGATCGGATGATAAAAGGGATCACGGGGGATCCACTGAGAATACTTTGCGTATGCGTCACGGAATAAATCATTTCATAAAAAATGAGGACGGTCACCAGGCCCTGCCTGCCACATGTCCCCTGGCTGAGGTGTGAGACTGCACGTCGGCCTCCAGTCCATGAGGAAGAAACCATGGTAACTACAGGTCATAAATGAGGAAGCTAACCCGCGGGGAAGTCAGGCAACTTCCCCGGGGTCTTACAACTAATAAGTGGGAAGCAAAGTGACACAAATCTATGCTTCGACTTCCTTCTTTTTGTTTTCTAATATATTTTATTGATTTTTACAGGGAGGAAGGAAGAGAGCAAGCTAGAAACGTCGACGAGAGAGAAGCATCGACCAACTGCTCCCTGCACACCCCACCACTGGGGGTTGATCCCGCAACCAAGGTCCATGCCCCCGCCCAGAATGGAACCCAGGACCCTTCAGTCCGAAGGCCGACGCTCTATCCACTGCGCTAAACCGGCCAGGGCTCAACTTCCTTCTTTATCCTCAAGAGATGCCCTGGCTTTATTATTTTTTAAATAAACTTTTAAAACATCTGACCTGGATCTTTATTTGCTTCCATTTTTTCATTCCCATTTCCCAGCCCCCTTCCCTTCGGCAACCATCAGCTTGCTGTCTACATCCATGAGTGTGCTTCGGTTTTGTCTGTTTCTTTGTCTTTCAGATCCCACATCCGATAAGTAAAATCACATGGCATCTCTCTCTCTCTCTTCTTTCATGTGGCATCATACTCTCTAGGTTCAGTCTTGTTAGCGCACATGGCAAGGCTTTATTCTTCTTTAAATAAAAAAAAAATATATATATATATATATATAATTGATTTTTTACAGAGAGGAAGGGAGATGGATAGAAAGTCAGAAACATCGATGAGAGAGAAACATCGACCAGCTGCCTCCTGCACGCCCCCTACTGGGGACGGAGCTCACAACCATGCCATGTGCCCTTGACCGGAATTGAAGCCAGGACCCTTTAGTCTGCAGGCCAAGGCTCTATCCACTGCCGAACCATCTAGGGCAACTCGTTCCTTTTTAATATGTTCCTCAAACCTTTGTCTTTCCTGTAAACTGGTCATTAGATTTAGACTTTTGATCTGAATCGGGGCAGGAATATGGCCTAGGTCAGCAAGCCGCAGTCTGCCCGCCACTGGCTCAAGTTTCCCTTCAGCAGGTAGCGATCCGTCCTCTTTCCTGCGGGCACAGCCGCCCGGGCGGGCACAGGGAGTCAGAGCATGGCTGCGTGTTTCTAGATCACGGCAGACAACAGACAATACCGCGGGGGGGGGGGGGGGGGGGGGGACGGCTCTCCGCCGCTGCGCTTCCCTGTCGGGAGAGCGCTGGTTCTGTCCGCAGACCCATCAGCGCGTTCCCTGGGCTGGAGACAAACCGAGAGACAGATGGCGGCTGCTTTTCATTTTTCCCGTTTTCTGTGTTTGTTTCTGTTTCTAGCGGAGTACAGAACATCACTCGGCAGGATGGGAGAGGGATTACTAAAAAGAGGCCAGGGAGAGGAGGGAGAAGGCGGGTGAGGGGAGGGTCAGCACTGAGGTCCTAGGGGGATGAGAGATGAATAATCTTACATTTTTGCTCTTTCTTTTTTTCAAAAAAAAAATATTTTATTGTTTTTTTACAGAGAGGAGGGGAGGGGGGTAAGTAGGAAGAGGCTGGTAAAAGAAACCACTTTTCAGTTGTAAGATGAGTCAGGTGTGAGGGTCCGATGTGAAGTGGAGTGACTAGAGTCGATAACACACATTGTGACGTTGACAGTTGCTAAGAGAACTTAAATGTTCTCACCAAATATATCTCTGACGTCTGTCTGTCTCTCCATGGGTGAGGTGATGGATGTGTTCATTTACTGGCGGGCGGAATCTTTCAGAATGTGTGCCGTTGTCAAATCATCATGATGTACATTTTAAATATCTTGCCGTCTTACCTGTCAGTGGCATCTTGATAACGCTGAAGAGACACAGAGGAGAGGGCACAGCCCGCAGCCCCGCAGCTCAGTGGATAGACAGAGCGTCAACACAGAAAGAAAAGAGCCGCTGTCCCTTCAGCCTAGGCTCCAGAATCAGACACATGAAGCAGAGCTGAACTGGCCCAAAACCTAGAGCCAAGCACAGCCAACCTGTAATCTGAAATAGAAACGTCGTATCCAATCATCTACACTAATAAAAGAGTAAGACCCAAATTGACCATACCTCAGCGACGCCCACCAGCCAATCAGGAGTGAGTATGCAAATTAACCCAACAAAGATGGCAGGTTAATTTGCACCTGAGTGGCCAGAGGCGGGTTGGGATGCAGGTGTTCCACACCACCCTAGCTGCTCTGGGCCTCTGGGCAGCATGGAAAGGTGGAAAGGGGGCTCCAGCCAGAGCGAATGTGGTGCTGGCAGCCAGGGGAAGGAAGGCCCAATCTTGCACGAATCTTCATGCATCGGGCCTCTTGTAAACACATAAGCAAGAAAAATAGGTACTTGCTATGGTCAGCCATTAAGTTGAGGGATGATTTGTTAGGCAGCATAATTTCAGCTCTCACTGACTCATATACCAAACATCTAGATATCCTATTCCGTGTGCCCACTTTTATATTGTGGGCCCACTTTTCTGGAGAGAGGGGACATATAACTTTTAGCAAATTCTCAAGAGATAAGGGACCCCCAAAAGTATTAAGCACAACAGATATGCTTGAAAACCTCCCCATTCTCAATGGGCTCGGGTTCCAGGATGTGAGCTGAATGACTTTTCACTGTCCCTCCCTGCCTGTCAGAACCAAATGTTTATTTCAGCTTTAAGCTTGAAGGGGTTGAGCCGAAAATGCTACAGCAATTCTGAGAGTGCAGTCTGAGATGATGGTCTTAGGGCCCATTTTCAAATCTTTAAACTTAAAATGATCATAAGATACAGGAAAAGAAAAGAAAGAAATGGGAAGAGGAATTATTAAAGTAGACATTTTATAAGACTTTCCTCCGCTTGAATCTTCTCCCATGCCCATTTCTCTCTCCGGCGGAAGGAAACTTATATCTCTGAAATAAATACAAACAGCTCAATCGATGTTTTGGCAGAAACATGAAACATTCACATTCTTAGGCTGGGTCGGCTTCCATATAAATAAATAAATATACACAGAATCTTCGTTCAATACCTCAGTCATGTTTTTCCTATTAATAGACAGGGTTTAATATTTCTGAGATCCTTGGGCAATATTTCTGGAAATGTGGCAATATACCATCTACATGTGAGTTTTTTCCCCTGTTTTTGTTTTGTTTTGTTTTTATGACCTGCAGGTTGTTAAGTAACAGCCCCGAGGACCCTCGGTGGACGGGGCATGGCCGGCCCAGGTTCCATTTGTTTACGTCATGGCTCATATATTATCCGAGCTGGAGGCCGAGCAAGCCAATCTGTTAGCAATCTATTTTCCGGTGCGCCTCACCCCTCCACTCTTATCAGGGGAGCATTTCAACATGGACGGCTGGTTCTGCCCGGTCAGGGAGACGCAAGTGAACTTGAACGGAGTCCAGCTGGCAGCGTTTCTGGTTCCCGAGATGACCTGTTGCTTTCAAGGGGAGCAGAACCCAGTGGTGATTGGTGGAGAGCCAGGAGGAGGGTGAGAAAGGGCACGGGCATTTGCGTGCCGGAACCCAGGGCCTTGCTGGGCCTGCAGGAGGCCTTTCCCCGGTTGTATGGGAGGAGCTGGAAGGACTTCTCCCCTCTGCCCTGCTCTCTGTCCTTTTTTGTTTGGGGGAATCTTTTCTTTTTTAATGTTTTTATTGATTTTAGAGAGTAAGGGGGAGGAAGAGAGAGGGAGGGGGAGAGAGGGGGAGGAAGGGAGAGAGAGGGGGGAGAGGGAAGAAAAGAGAGAGAGAGGGAGAAGGAGGAGAGAGAAAGAGGGACAGAGAGAAGAAGGGAGAGGGAAGGGAGAGGGAAGGGAGAGGGAGGGGAGAGAGAGAGGGAGATGGAGGGGAGAGGGAGAGAGAAACATCAGTGATGAGAATTATTGATTGGCTGCCTCCAGCACACCCTATACTGGGGATTGAGCCCCAAACCCAGCATGTGCGCTGACCAGGAACCAAACCATGACTTCTGGTTCATAGGCTGACACTCAGGCACCATTGAGCCTTGCTGGCTGGGCTCGATGCATCTTTTATTGGTCAATCCAGGTGTGGCTCCCAGACTGGCTGTGCACCGTAAGGGCATTACTGAACTTCTCTGTGCTTCTTAACCTCACTGCACAGTGAGGACCACGTGCCTTGTGAAGCCAGTGCGTTGGTGAGATGGGAGGCGCGGTGTGGAGGTTAAGAACTCGGGCTGTGGGCCTCCTGGCTGGTTTGAATCCCAGCGCCACCACTGCCCTGCTGTGCAGCCCAGGGCAAGTTCCTCAACCTCTCTGTGCTTCAGTTTCCTCAGATATGGAAAGGACAGGCTAATGATTCTCACTTTGGAGGCTTGTCCTGATGAGTCAACACTACTGGGCCTACACCTAGGATCTTAGGAGTTTATGCCGTATTTCCCGGCGTATAAGAGGACCCCCAACTTTTCCAGTTAAAATACAGAGTTTGGGATAATACTTGCCGTATGAGACTGCCCCTCTTCCAACGCACACTAAATAAAAATTTAAAAACACATCAGATTTGATTTCAATATGGTCATGTTAATTCAAATGCTTATGACATGCAGGTTCTTAGCAGGAAAACTGTCACTTACAAACATAAGGCTGTTTGTCATCACACATGTAAACATAAAACAGTGCAAGCGGATTAAACTTTTCCTAATTCACTCTAAAGCTGAAAGGAAGGATAAGACAATAAACCCATGGGAGCTGCCATGCTGTTTGTTTTCTAAGCTGTCAGCCAAACTGAACTGATGATGATAGGAGGGAGATAACAAACAACAGAGAGAGAGCACGTGCCGGGCAAGTCGCTGGTGAGTTAGCAACGCCCATCAGAACTGCAAGCTGCGGTATTTTTACACCCGGCGTATAAGATGACCCCCGACTTTTGAGAAGATGTTCCTGGGTTTAACAGTCGTCTTATACGCTGGAAAATACGGTAATAAGCGCCCGGGGGTTCTTCCTCAGGGAGTGGGGGGCAGGGCCTCCCTGTGAGAAGATCCCCCCTGAATCCCTTCCCTTCGCTGCGCCTCCGATTCCGCATCTGTAAAAGGCAAGGACTAGACCGATAGCCCCTGAAGTGCCCCTTTTATGGGTGGTGACGCTGACCCAGAGGATGGGGCCTCATGCCTCTGTGCCTTCGCACATGCTGTTCCTTCCGCCCTCGTGCAGCTGTACTCCTGCTGGGGGGTGGGCGGGCGCGGGTCCGGGCCTCCATCCCCACCGTTAGGGATGAGCCGCTGCCAGACTTCGACCTCCCACTCCCCACCGCAGTGGTGTTGACCAGCGGTCGGCAAACTCATCAGTCAACAGAGCCAAATATCCACAGTACAACGGTTTTCTTTTGAGAGCCAAATTTTTTTAGCTTAAACTATATAGCTAGGTACATTGTTATTAACTTAATTCGGGTCCTCCTAAGCTGGCCTTTGCTAAACACTCAAGGGGCCAAAGAGCCGCATGTGACTCGAGAGCCGCAGTTTGCCGACCACTGTTTAGAGGAAGAATCAGAAATTCCACCGTTGCCCCGGGGTCAGGAGGCCACCCCGCCTCGGGGTCCCTGGAGACCATGTGGGGCGCGGGAACGGCCCGCCCCGTCGTTAGAAGCACCCCATCCCTTTGGGTGTCCGCCGTGGGAGACATCGAGGCTTCTGTGTCCTTGGGGCTGGTATCCCTGCCACCGGCCCTGTCGGCACCGAGACCGAGGCAGCGTGCTGACACGGACGGTTTAGACAGGCCGCCGTCTCGAACTCTGCCTCGAGACGCAGTCCAGGTTTCCATCACAAAGGGGCTTGTCAGAGCGAGAACCGAACCGTCTCCGGCCCAAAGAGAAAAGCAATGTACCGGTCAATGTCACGCCAAAGAGAGGCTGGCACGACCTCACAGGGGCTTCGGAGAAGCCAGGGCAGCTACGCCTCCGTGAGCCACAGCCCACACGCGGGCGAGAGAACGGGCGGGCTCGGCAGAGAAGCGGGAGCTGCGGAGAGAGGCAGGCGCGTGTGGCAGAACTAAGAAACGGAACGGAAATACGAGGCTCCGCGGCCCCCTCCCTGCAATGCGGAGCGGGGAGGGGAGAACCGGCCCGCTGAAGAGCCGCACTACAGAAAGGATGGCATCCGGGCGGCAGAGGAATGGCAGGCAGGAGAAACACCGGACATTCATGTGCCCAGACCCTGCAGGAGTGGTGCGAGGGGGCCGGCGGAAAACACACCCAGAGCAATCACGGCGGAAACATTCCC